>PVHY01028284.1:0-15370 GCA_004024945.1 Uropsilus gracilis | reverse complement strand
GAATGGAGGTATTACTATTCCAGACTTCAAACTGTACTACAAAGCCATAATACTTAAAACAGCATGGTACTGGTACAAAAACAGACAAACAGACCAATGGATCAGAATTGAATATCCGGAAATAAAACCACACATATACAGTCAATTAATCTTTGACAAAGGGGCAAAAAACATACCCTGGAACAAGGAGAGCCTCTTCCGTAAATGGTGCTGGGAAAACTGGATCAAAACTTGTAAAAAACTGAACCAGGATAACACCCTCACACCCTGTACAAAACTTAACTCAAAATGGATAAAGGACCTGGAAGTGAGACCTGCAACCCTCTCTTACTTCTGGACTTTACTTAGAAGAGAGCAGTAAATGTTAGGGGAGAAAAATTTATTTTCTCCTTATTAGAGAAGAGAAACATAGATATGAATGATGTTAGAATCTTAAAAGGAGAATAGGTGTATATAGGGAAGATGAAGACAGTTTGAGGGAAGAATAAGTAAGTGGCTGAAAGGAAATTAAATCATCATTGAAAAATATGGAACTCATTCTTGATGCCTGTCAGATTTTCTCCTTTATCTTATTGATCAAGTTCAAGCTACTTTATCTTATACATGCCTCTGACATGTGTCTATTTCTTTTGACTGCATCTGCAGCATATAATCTATTTCTCAAGACATGATCTCTCTTGACTGGGGAGTTACTGAAGCCTTATTAATTGATTTTCTTCTTGCCACTCCTACTGCTGCAATCAATGCTATGTGCTGAAGTTTTGCTCTGTTCAGGCCCCTAACAGTCAATCGTGTGTATTACTTTCCAGGTCTTCCTCAGTGACATATGGGTAGACTGAAATTCACCATGAAAGGAATGTGTAGATCACAAATTGGAATCAGGACACATACACACACACACACACACACATATCTCTAGATAGGTAATTGCTAAACATTTACTGACACACCACTGTCTAACTTCTATTCATTTAATTTAAAAGTAATATCCCAAAAGCTTAAATTATATCATGTTATCCTCCTACTTGAAATTCTATAAAGTCCAATTACTACTTGAAATTCTATAAAGTCCAATTAGACACCAATATTTTTTGATCTCAGTCCATCATAGATAACTGTTTTCTTCTACAATACATCAGTCTTTTCAATGATGTTTCCCTGGTCTGCTGATCCTCCTACATAACAATTCATGGTCTTTGCAGGACAGGGTTGCTATTCTCCTGAATCTTTACTTAATTGAGGAAATTACATCACTCTTGTCTCAGGATAAAAAGGTATATCCTCAGAGATTTCCATTACCACCATTTCTTATGTTGTTTATGTCATACTCTGTTGCTTTTTATAACACTAATTATTTGAAATGTTAATCATTTTCTTTTCTTTCTATCTCATCTATTGTAATGTATGCTTTGTGAAAACAAAGGTCATGCCAATCAGTTCTTTTGATGTATTATCAGAATCAGAAAAAAGTGCCTGACTCAAAATAGCATTTCAATACAGTTATTACATTAATTAGTAATTGGATGAGCATATAATTCACATTCATACAGCATAGTGTCTCACATAACTATTTAAACAAACAAGTTAAAGACTGAGTCATTAAGAATTTAAGAATGATTTGAAATCTTATTTGATTTTCATCCCATTCTCCACTTATATATCTATTAAAACCCGGAGGAGGAGAAACCATGCTCAGGTACAGTAGGGAGAAGTTTGTGGTTTGAAGCTCAGGAAATGCTTGTCAATTTACTGGAGGAAAATCTAAAGATAGCCCCTAACTTTAATCTCGTCTTATTGATTCTGCAAACTCTCAGGTTGGAGAGGCTAAAATGATCTATGCTCCTAGGTTTAGATGGTTTTATTCCCAAAACATTAAGAATTCTGATTTCATTTTGAATTAAAAATGTGATGGAAAAGAAGATCCTTGTTTTATAAAAAGACTTATTATTATAAGCATTTATTATCTCCATAAGATTCTCTGACAAGCCAATTTGATAGCTTCTAATGGTCTGATAAATGTTAGATATGATAACTGTAGCAGATTTTGGAATATAGACATGTGGGCCTATAAACTATTCAGATATGCAGAGGACACATCAACATCCAGAAGTAGAACCATCATACTTCACTTTGAGGTACATCCTTTTTATTGGTCATTTCTGAGCCTGGACTGCTCACTCTCACCTTTCTCAGGGTTGTGACTTGTTGACTTATAACTTTAACTGAGCCCACACTCTGGTGCCATTCACCACTTTCACAATGAGGAAAATAAAGTGGGAGGGTACTCCTCCTTTTCTTGCCCACTGATCAAGAAAAGCGTTTACTTCCACCAATTTTACTATTACTGAGAGTCCCAAAGTCCACTACAGAGGTTGTCATAGTTACTAATATCATTTCCATGGTTTTGAAATCAAAAAGTAGAAGAGGAAGGACAGATGGGCATTATGATCTTTAGTTTACAGGCCTGAAGAAAGTACTAATGTTTTACAGTTTTTTTAGAATTTTCCACTTATCGGTCAACTCCAGTTGGGATACAGAGTTAGCAAGACATTATTGTTATTGTTCATTTTCCTTTATATATATGGTCACTTGTTTCTTTCTAGTTTTATACCTTTGAAATGAATGTCATGAGAAAAGATTTCAACTTTTTAAGCTTTAAAAGTTAGTCTCAGTGCTAAGTGTTCAGTAACCCATTTATATAGAAATTGCCCATCATAGAAACTAGGATATCAGTTTTAAGATTTTGTAGTTTAATTATTCATGATATGCTTTCCCTATAGCTCTATGATTAAAGATAACAGTAATAACAATGCTTAGGTAGCATTTATTAAATGTCAGTCTGATACAGGGTAGTTACACAGTTAAAAATGTTCTGGGTGCCAAAATGTCCTGGTGGACAGAATCTGAAAAACCACAAGATAAAGTGAGAACCAGGAAGAGAGGGTGAATAAAAAGGGAGGAGTGAGGGAAAAAAAGGAAGAGATGAGAATGGTGAACTGAGAGAACAGGCCCACGTAGCCTGGCCAGGGGAAGCTCCCTGGGAGAGTGACCTGGAGGCAGCAAGGAGCCATGGTAGGAGAGTGGCCAGCAGAGAAGTAGCTGGTATGGAGTTGGATGCCAGAACAGGAGGTCGGGGTGGCCAGAGGCTGCTGAGGGCAGGCCTGGTAAGTATGGCCAGGCGATGCTGAAGGTGGGCCTGGTAAAAGAAGTGTGTGGAGTTGCAACAAGGTGGCATATTTGGAAAGCTGAGCTTGCATCAGATTTGAAGAGCCTTGGAGAAGTGAAGCAGCTCAGAACAATGGAGAGAGAAGCAAAAGATAAGGCACTGGAGAAGGGCTGGACTCTGCAGGGTGCCTCAGTTATTTCAGGGTGAAATATTTCAGGGTGAAATAACTGACCTCTTGTGGCATTTAGGATTTTTTATTTTCCTGGTCAATTTCCCTTGTTAATAAAACCCCATTGTTTAAATTGCATTTTGTCTGGTAACTGCTACACACGGGTGGTAGGAACCTGAGGGAACCTCACTGGCAGAAGCCACATTTTAAATGTGGCATGCTGGTTGGAGGCTTCTGCCCCATTTTGACCCAATTTCAAATCCATTGTTTTAATTGACTTGAATGGTTTTATAATTTTACCCATAACTGTATGAGGTAGATACTATTATTGTTCCTGTTTGAAGGTGGAAAACCCTTAAAACAGAATTTAAGTAACTTCTCCGTAGTTACTCAGCTAGAAGATTGAATGCTTGGAATTACAGCCCAGATAGTTGGTGTTTAAATCACTACTCCCCCTGATAATCTTTATGCAATCATACCTCTCAAAAGTTGGTAATGGTGTCTGGTGAAGATGTAGAAGAAAATTGTGTTAATTTCAATTAAGATGAATCTGAACTCTTTTGGGTGGTGGGAAGATGTGTGTGTGTGTGTGTGTGTGTGTGTGTGTTCTGACACTTATAACATCAAAGCTTATACTCAGTAGGAATCAGCCTTGGAAAGATCCTGCCCACTAGCTTGTGTATCTATCTTACCCAGGTTGTCATGATAGAAGGTCCATAATGTTTTCCTGAATAGACTAGTTCAGATTTGGAAAAATGGGCTGCAGAGGAATAGAATGTGACACATGAGTCTAGAAGAGTTAAGTTTCAGGTGATGAAGAGTCCATATAACACAGAACTTAAGATACAGTCATTTTTTCTCCACTTGAGGAAAGGTGTAAATATGTTTAAAGATCTGATGAGGTAATTTGGACAAGCTGCTGCTTCTTAGCTTCTGAAGAACTTGCCCTGGGGATGTAATTGTTTCAATTAAGTATGTGTTCCTAGATCTGATAATTAATTCAAACATTTTTTTCTATTTTTAAAAGTATATATTCATAAGTACTTTTTTTTAATAATCAATGGGCAAATGTGGGGAAATAACAATAAAAATAGAACTAGAACAAAGAAACTGTAAGATTAATAGGAGAAGAGGCAGAAGCCCCATACATGCTCTGTGAGACTCAGTGAGGTGCTCCGAAGGCAGAGGACTTAAGGACACTTATGCTGAGTGCCAACATACTGCCTGTATGCAGACAAGTTCTAAAAAAAGGGAAACTATTTCTGAATCATTCTTGAACTCCCTATTCTGAATGCCAATTTAATTGTTTAGACTTAAGGAAAAATAGGCATGCATCCTTCAATATCCTTTACGCAAAAAAAATCAGGACATAATATGGGAGTTCCTGTGGGCATTTAAGCTCTGAGAAAAATAATACAGACAAAGAAAGCACAAGGTAGCTACATTAACTGAAAGAAATCATTGTGTTCTTTCATTCTATTATGATGATTAAGATGGGTTAACCCTTTTCTTCTATCCTCAGTAAAGTTATGAGTATCTAATGTGTGTTCCCCAGTTTTATTCTCTGTAAAATAAAATGAAAATTAAGGAGAGTCTGAAAGTGAAAAGAATTTGTGAGTGGAGCTAGAGGAATCTGCAATCCCCAAATGATAGGGTTTAATGAAGGTAGCTTAGCTCAGTTCCATACTGTTTAAAAATATTCAGGACTCTTTAATATTCATTGGTCTCTTGTGTTAGAATAGAATATAGAAAAGTAAGCTAGTATAAAATAATAAGGAGGGTTATATAAGGAAGGAGGAAAAATAGATGGACATGGTAGGCAGGACTGGATTCAGAGACCTGGCCTACAGACCCAGATAAGTCATCAGGGTCAGTCCAGGGCTCACTGTCTTGCCTGCTGCCCTCTGTATTAGTGCTCTGGTCGCTCCTTTCATCACTCAGCAGAATAATTCTCTCCACTTAGATGTTTCCACTTAGATGTAAAACTGCCAGGGGTCTACCTAGTCATATTCTTAGCAAAGGTGATTGTTCTTTCAGAAGGTGATTTGGCCCATAGTGTAGGCAGATCCTCCATAAAACAAATGGTTGTGTTTATGGATTGCTCAGACTCAAAGCAAACTTTCAAGCTCTGTATGTTGTTCTGAAAGAAAATATTAAATAAAAATATTTTTTTTTCATTTACCTTGTTACATTGACTTTAAATTAATATCTTGCACATCCTGGTAATAAGCAACATAAAGGATTAGTAAGCCTTTATTAATTTGGCATTTTCACTTTAGAAAGCAAATTCTAAACTGCCTGATTCATGAATTCATTTGAGGATTTCATTCTAGGTAAGAGCAAATGGATAGCTAAATACAATTTATTTTAGAGATGTTTTTAAGCAGTAGGGGCAATGATGCCTCTTTTCAAATTCTTCATGATATTCAGGAATAGATACAGCATCTCCCATAGCAATTTCCCTGTCATCAAACAAATTCTTAGACTACATTGAAAGAAAATAGAAATAGGAAAACATTACCTAGTCATTTAATAGTTATATTTACAATAAAATAAAGCAATATTTGACTTGCAAAATATATATTTTACAGTAGAATTCTTGAGTCATATTTGGGTTGTCTATGTTTAGTGCAGAAGTCTCATTCTCCACTGAGATTAACTGAAATGAGGAAAGCAACTGCAGAGTCAGTAATTGCATACCTGATTATGGCAATGGAGTCTTCTAAAATCTGGACAAATGGCACTAAGACTTGTTTGCAGAGTCAGCTTGTTCAGTCAGGCAGAGGAGAATCTCAAGGGAGATGCAGGTAAGTTTTGAGAACAAGAATACAATTCATGGTTTTGTCCATTCCTGGATCATTCCTAGATTTGAAACATCAAACAATTATTAAGACTGAAACAATTTCTATTAAACAAGATATTTTAATTGTGGTTGGGGTGGTGGTGGTTTAAGTCAATTACACCAACAGGAAGATACTGTGGAGATACCACCCTAAATTCAGACAGATTATTAGGTATCATGAAATAATGAGTACTATATACAACCAACTTTCCAAATTCTTAAATTAAAAGATATTGGTTGAAAAACTCAACTAATTTTCTAATGGGAATAGAATTTTTAAAAATTATGATCTAGATGATACAAACTTGTTTTTGACTAATATAAAGAATTATTAGTGCATTTCTATTAAGCAGCCCTTTTGTTTTATCCATTCCCTGCAACTCAGAGAGCTCACTTGTTTTAAAAAGAATTCTTATTTAAAACTATGTTTTTCACTTTGGGATAGTTTTGAACTTCTTTGTTGAGGTATAATTGAAATACAAAGAATTGTACATATTTAATGCTTATGATTTGATATGTTTGGAGCACTTTTTAAAGCCTTTTTAAGGAAGATTATCTGGGGTTTTTTTTTAGATATTGCTTTGGAATGGCAATATCTCATTCTGTTCTGTATACAATTAATTTCTAATAAATATGCACACAAAGTGTGAATGGTTGCACAGAATGTAGGATTTCACTGGATATCAGTTCAATAAAATTGTTACTAAATTGTACTTTATTTAAGACACAGGCAATGAAGGAATAAAAAGTACTTCAAGGGTTAACATCAGGAACAGTATGATGATGTGATTCAGGAAGGATTCTGAAGTTATTGCTTAGGGTATGTGTAAGGGAAGATGTATTTTTTTTTTCTCAACCTAAATGTCATATAAGAATAGATTTCTCCCCCCAAATATCTGCATCAGCTTGAAGCAATATCTTAACAATCCTGCTATTCTGAATCAAGGTAGCAAAGTAACATACCTTTATTTACTTGTAATGTTCGCTTTGAACTAAATTTATGATAGGAGATCTATTGTCATGCTCTATTAAGAATTTTGTTTAAGGTTTTCATTCTAAAAGCTTTATCTTCTGAGACAGGGAGAGCTGTTAAATTAGAAAAAAATGAAAAAACTAATTTCATATATCTTCATAATCGATTTAGTCTTTGAAATTTCTCTGCCATAATACTTTACATGCTCTTTCTCTCCTTCCCTGTACATATTTTCCTTTCCTTCTTTCAACATGTACAATTTTAGGAAATGTATGAAGCTGAAATGAACAAAATCCTGGCTTAAAATGCAGTGGAGATTTCCTATTTTTTCTTGGCATTATCCATATGCATATCCTGTCGTCGGGGAATGATTTCATTGCATTGGTTGCCTCCAAAAATTAGAATACTCTTACACCCAAATTTGTTTGGCTGTACATGGTCCCTGGAATGAGAATGATTTGTGTTCTAATTCCAGATATTGATTGACCATGTGTTACTCTGGGAACAAGAAATGACTTGTTTCCTTAGCAGGATAATGAGAAAATTACTGACCTCCTCTCAAGAGAGGTTTGGCAAATAGGGAATTACAAAATGCTTTGTATCAGAAGTGCTAAATCTTCATGTAAGTGCTTTCATTTTTCTTGGCATAGCAGTGTTCATTTGTGGACTGTTTATGGGAAGACTTCAACCAAGAAGTACATGTGACTTTACTTTAGTTACTTCAATCATTAGTACCTTCAAGAAGACCTGAACAAAAGTTTCAGAACCACAGAAATGCCCTGACAGAGCCATGTGCCCATAAATGAAGACACTGAAAGTTCCCATTCCACATTTACAGATGGATTCCCTATAGTAGTTACAACTTTGCCAGTCTGGATCCTTGCCTACACATGATTAGACAGTCTCCTAATTGGTTCTTTACTGGGAAAGGTAGCAAACAGTGTAATAGAGATCAGATGGAACTCTTAATCTGGTGAAGGGAGTCCCAATACTGCTGGCAGTTCAACCAGGACGGCTCCAGTATTGGCAAACACTTCAAAAATAAAATAAATGGGGGATCAACCAACATTCCATTTGTCACTGTCCCAACAGCCCAAGGCAGAGCTCTATTTTGCCAGCCACACTTTCAAATGGCAGCATGTGTTTAAATCACATTTGTTTTCCTGACAGTTCAGGTGGTGTGAGGGCCTGCAGGCCAGCGACAGCCAATGCCCTCAGCTCCTTGCTTCTTTCTGGTGCCTCTCTGCGGCCATTTCCTCATCACTTAGGGTTTCCAAGCACACTGGGAGTTCATGTTAGTGAAATATTTAGTACTTCTAGTAGCTAAGACCTGCAAAACCCAAACAGATCATTCTAAAGAGATAACTGCCTACCCTTTTTTAAACATACATGCACATGAAAATTGCTAGAGACTGAAAGTCTGCTGTAGAATATTGCTGTCTGCATACTCTCATTCTCTCACCATATTTAACTAAGTTATAAAGCCAGGTAAACATCATTTCTGTGCAGAGCTCTATAAATAAGAATTAGAATCTCTGCTGAGATCCATACTGATCTCAGTGATTTCGAAGATTGGGCTCAAACCTTTATAATAGTATGCACCTGCAAGGGATGTGTAACTGGTAACCTTTGATGACTGAAGTTGAGTGACAGGTTTACTGTGATAGTCTGGGGTTCAGTGTGATAGTCTGCACTTGTATGGTGAAAATATTCGATACTAAAAGGTTTTCATTATATTTTTAATATGGTCAATGAATGTACAATTCTGCTCTACCTACCTCTCAGAATTTAGGTGATATTCATAGAAAATAATACATAAAAGTATTTTGTAAATAGTGAGGCAATAAATATATACCTAAGACATATAGCTCCAGGGTATCTACATCAGTATCACCTTGTGTACTAATTAAAAATACAGATACTCAGTTCTAAAATCTATGGAATTGAACATGATGGCAGCATTTCCCAGATGAATCTCCACTTTTAATTAGTCCTTAATAGCTTCCGTTTCAAATGATGTTTCTGCTGTATGAAATTTGAAAGATACACATTCTTCAAGTTCTTTTTGACATTATTGAGGTCATTTAGTTGATATAGAAATTGTTCCTAGTAGCCCAGGGCCTGTTTCCTACAATGCCCAGTTACCTCTTTATCCTAAACCCTCATCCTCTTTCAGGGTGTTAATTGACTCTTCATTCCTAACTGTTGATTAAGCCTCAATTTCATGCTATTTGCTGTTTCTACTTTGGTCCTATTTAGTTAAAAGTACATGTTTTAAGCAAGGTCTGTCCATTAGACGCTAGACTTTCTTTCTTGCATATATATTGAAATATATTGGGTTTAACCTCATCATTAGATGACTTTTTGTAGATGTCAGTCTACTCAACTATACCTTTTGCCCAAACACTCCCCAGGCACCACCTAGATTTCTTTACTCAGTTCTCAATTATTTGTTTAATTTTTCTTTGTTTTTATTTTGTATTTTGTTTTGGTTTCTTTTTTGTTTGTTTTATTTTCAAGGAATATGAGTAAAATCCCTTTTCTCAGAATTTGCATTACAGATTTGGCAATTGTTTTATTTATTTATAAGTAAGTGACATCATTTCAGCTAGTGATATGTACCAAGGGTGAAATAAACTAAGGTGTAGTGTTATGTTTGCCAGGGAAAGTCTCTTTGAGAAAGAAATATTTAAATAGAGACCTAAGATGAGAAGTTGGTAGAAAGAATTCAAAGAGATGAGCAGTAAGTACAAAGGCCCTGAGGCAAAAATAGATTAAATTTCAAGTAATAGCAAGGTGGTCATCTTGTTTGTTCAAGGAACAAAATGAGAAAGGATAAGGTTGGAGAGAGAGGGTCAGTGCTTCAATTCTTTGAGACTCTGAAGGACATGATAAAGAATTTGAAAGTCAAATAACAGATTTTAGAGGTGTAAACCTATACCCCTAAGACATATACTATGCTGTAAGTCATTATTACATCAATAAATATGACTTAAAGTTTCCAATTTAAGGACTATGGCTACTGATTATGTTTATTCCATTTTAATCAGATGTTGACATGTCTCCAGAGGACAAACAAACCTACTGAAGTTCACAATCTTGTAATTCCCTATGACCCTCAAAAGAAGGGCATTTATAATATGCAAATTGTTTCCATTTTCTATACATTGTGTTCAGAGAGAAAGAGAAAATTTTCTCTTTTGTGTTCTTTATCACTGTCTGGTGCCTAGTCTTCGCTGAACATAACCCGTAAAACCATATGTAGGAGGAAACAATACAAAAAAATATTTCCCTCACCCCCATTAGTGCAAGTCTGTGTCTACCAGATTTGGCCACTAGATGGTGTCTGTATATCAGTACGGGTAACATTGAGTTTTCTATTTGACAGAGGAATCAAAGATAAAGGAATAAAGAAACAAAATATATGTGCATTTAAATTCTTTTTGTTGAAAAGGTCAGCAAAAGAAAGAAAAGGAATCTTGTCCTGCTAGCCTGCTTTTTGTTCAGTTGCATTTTTTTTCCCTTGAGAGGATTTGGCTTCTTTGAGAATGGTCTTGGGAAACTTGCAGATGTAAGAAAATACCCACAGGTCATGGGTCTATGAACAGATTCTTGCTAATTTTCATTGACTTTATCTCTCATTTGGAGTTCCCATAATTTTTAATTCTTGCTCTCTCACATTTTCTCTAAATGATTTCATTCACTCCCGTGACTTCAGTCATGATTTATCTATGCTAAAAACATTCCAATTAATATCTTCAGTCAACATTCTCCAGACCTCCAGACCTAGAATTCTCACTGCTCATAGAAGAAAAATAGTCTATGATACTTAAGGCTCAATGAATTTTAAGTCAAACCCATAATCTTCTTTACTACTTCCTTCCTTTGAAATATTTTTAATATATAATATTTCAATTAATGGTGTTGCAGCTTAATCAATTGTCTTAAAAAAAAACTTAAGGTATTGATTTTCACCTACTACTCACACTCCATATTTACTCTGCCTTGAGATACAGTTGATTTTAAATTTATGCATTTATTCCTATTCATTTCCCACCTCCAACATTATTTCCATTTCTGCAATAAGACCTTAACTGAAGATTCTTTCCTATTTTGCAGTCTGTGGCCCACACAGCCTTCAGAAAAATCTTACCAAAACTCAGTTGTGAATTTCCCATTTAAATTATTAATATCAGATATTTCCTTGCTCTAAATTATTCTGTGGGAATAATGAAGTCCAAACCCCATATTCTACTACCCGAAGATCTCAAGTTATGCCTCTATCCCTCTCATTTTGGCCTCTCTCTACCAGAAAAGTTGAGGGTTTTTACTTCTCAGCTGGACCATAACTATATGATTTTGTATATATTTCTTACCCTAGCATTTCTCTCTCCTTTCCTATTGACTTTCAATCTATTTTCCCTTGAAAGTCTTATCCACTCCTCCCATAAAACTCTGATAGGATATTTCCCCCTCAGTGCTCACATCCAATATAACATTTTGTCTAATTGTACTGTACTTGTTCATTTACATGTCTGTACCCAGCCACTGATCTCAGACTTGCTTTTCAGTTGAAAGTGTCTTTTGCCATCTTTGTGTTCCTAGAAGCTTGTACAAGTCTTGCAATATCTTAGGTGTCGTATAAGCCTTGATTTAAAGAGTGGATGAAAGAACAAACTGATTTCCTCTGTAGCTTTTCTAGTAGGTAGCAGAGGCCTCCTCCTTTTCCTCTTTATATTACACTTGCAGTATTTTAACATGAGAAAGGGGAAAAAAGAATATCTGCAACACTATCTTCCAGATATGAAAACAAACTATGCTAGAAATGGGAGGCTTTGGAAACTGGAGAAGCAGTGGGATCTGATCCAATAGGGATCACTGTTGGAGTCTCCAAAGCTCAGGAGCCTGAAGGCCAACCCCCACACCTGATGTGCCTCACTCACAGACCCTCCTCCTACTACACACACTATATTCAGGCAATTATGGAGAATGAGTTTTGTGAATTGATTCACTACATGGGTACCTGAGTCAGGGTACCTGATTATACACAACTCTCAGTAATGGCATTCTAACCTGGGACAGAACAAGGACCTAGTTAATTATTGCATTCCCACTGTTATTTTCATATTGGAATCTTGAGTTCCTGTGGTACCCAGAAATGTTTATGACTTTGGGGGTATGTGTGACTGTGATGACTGGAGAGGAACTCACAGCCAGACTACATCAGTAGATTGTTTGAATATCTTCAGAGAGAAATATCTGCATTTAAGGTCACCTTCATTTGAAAGCTGTTGCTCAGTTTGGATGTTCACTGTTTCTTCATTGGTTCAAACCAAAGGAAAAGAAAAATAAAATGTTAGACCTTTCCTTTCTTTGTGGCAAGAAAAAATGAGTTTCTGCCTTTAGATGTGTAGGCACATTTGTTAAGAAATAGTAGAAATACATGGATTTCAGTCATATTTAAATTTGATTAAAACAAACTCCAAGCTCTGAAGCACCCATAGACATTCTATGAGGACTTAACTATTCTTTTAAGTATATGATCCATGTCTGCAAGAAGAGATTACTGCTGTGATATTGGTTTGAACAGGAAGTTATCTGAAACATCAGGTGATCAAATGCCCCTAACACGCCACCTCTTGTGACTTCTGGGAAAATTGTGCTTGCATTTCTCTCTGTCAGAAGGCTCCCTGTCTGTCTGTGTGTCTTTGCAAACTCTCACAGTATTGATATAAGAATAGTAGTCACTGAAGTTTGTATAAAGGTTTATACCATTCAAAGTATTATATATGTTTTCCTTCTTTCACCCCAAACAACCAATAACAACAAATGAAGCAATACTGCTGAACCAGCTTTACTATTGAGGAAACTGAGATTTAGAGATATTTTTTAAGACATGTTTATAACAAGGATGGAATCAGGGATTAGGCTTAGATTTTAATTTTCAGATTTCCCATCTTCTTTTTATACTCACACCCATTGCTCAATTGTGCTAACATCACATTGTTGGAGAAAGTGGCTTTTGGATGAGATCTAGTTTTATTTAGCACATCTGGAAATGGCATCCTAATAACAATATCCCTGCTAATAACCTTTTTCTTATTCACAAAATAGAGAGCTCTTATAATTATTAGCCAGTGTCTGCTCTGTATTCCAGGCCGCTGACAATGAGCACATGAGCACGGGTGTTACTATTCTAGGGCAGAGCATTAATAATTAGATATTACTTGGGGAAAAGGGCAATACTTCATCAAAAGACAAAGTGCTAGCTTTGATATCTCTTTGTGCAGTTGCTGGAACCCTCCTAGTGCCTGCTTCTAATCTAAAGATTAGCTGGCGGCTTTGCCCTTTTTCTTGTGAAATATCTGTTCTTATGGGAAACCAGCACCAACACATATTGAGAATTTTTATGTCTTATTAAAGGTTGTTCACTGATATTTGTAGGCTTCTGCAGCACCTAGCACATTATTATCAGGCAAATTCTAAATTTACTCAGAGAGAAATAATGTTATGAAAAGACTTCTTCAAATGAACATCTTTGCCATTGAACAAGGCTCCCAGAAATGCTTATTTTTTTATTGCTTTGAAGTAGAGTGGACCTTGCAGTGGACCTTGCTTCAGAGCTGGAATTTTAAGAGGAAAACTATAATGTCACCATTGCAATATTTCTGATGAGTCTGGAAATGACAATATCAGACGACCAGCTGACTGGAAGGAAGTTCCCACCTGGAACAGTAGAAGGCTACAGATAACAGCAGACAGTCAAGTTCTATCATCCTGCACAAAACAACAACAAACACCTCCACAGGATTGAATGGATTCTGAGATCACATGCATCAGATGAGGTCAACAGTTAGTGCTGGGCCATATAAAGGTGTGTGTAGATGGGGTTAAGTATTGACCTATCTAAATAGTTGGAATGACTTTCAGGAAGTTTAGCTATCAGAAGAGGACTGAAAAGTGAAGCCTTATTCTTGGGAGTGAGGCAGCTCTCCAGTCATCACTAAGACAGAGGAATAAGTAGAAAGAAAATTTATCCAGACATTCCGGTTCCCCTACTCTGAGATCTTGCCCAAGTTGCATTCCTACTTAACTTCCTTTCTTCTGTTATATAACAAAGATAATAAGCTTCACTTCAAAGTTATTCTGAGAAACCCATGAGTAATATATTTTAGAACTTTGTGTATTAGAAAATACTAAATAATTACTATTTGTAAATTTATAATATAGTTGCTGAGCATCTGTCTTCCCAGTTCTGTTTCTTTCAAGATGAATAATCCTGCTACTTTATGAACAACATCATGAAGGCTTCCTGGTACCATCTTGCCAGTGATTATCTTTTCTTTTCCTCCCTGCTGGTAACTTAGATTCTCCATGCAGACATCATTTCTTTGGCCACAAGAGCCAACACCTTCTTCTAATCCACTTATCTCTTTACCTGTGCATATTGTGCCCACACACCCATCTGCATTGAACACTGAAACTTTCCCTCTGAAAGCTGCTGAAAAAAATTACTCACTTGGCTTGGGTACATGGATTGCTTCTCTCTGAGCTTAAAGAGGTTGGCTGGGGAGACAGAAGCCAGTCCTCATCCCTTTCAGTGTGTGTATTTATGAAGGGAATTTAGTAGTAATTTGAGAAATAAAGGCATAATTCTTAGAGAAAGGATCCCAGGGCACAAAGAGTTTCAGGTGATTCTTGCAGCTCACATACTGCAGGGAAGACACAGAATGACCTGGTTTCAAATGAGAAGTTTCATGAGAGGAAATGGAGGCAATGGCTCTCCAGGCAGAGAGGACACATGTCGAGAGGAAGGCTGCCAGTCTGTCTAGAAGAACTACAGGGGATCTGTGATCACAGATCAGGCGCATTCATAATTCATCTTCACTTACTGGTGCCCCTTATATAGAGATGTCTGAGGGTTATTGTCTAGTTACTGTCCCCCACTTCCTGTTACTCCCACCCATCTCCCCCTACTCAAACTGGTAACCATCATTTTATTGTCAGAATCTGAGGGTTCATTTTTGTTTAGTTTCTTTATTTTCCACATACAAATGGAATCATATTGTAATTGCATTTCTGTTTTTGACTTATTCCACTGAGCATAATTACCTAAAGTTCCACCTATGTACTACCTATGATGTCACAAATGGCAAGATTTAATCTTTTTATTTTATTTTATTTTTTTAAAATTCATTTTATTGATTTGTCACAATTGTG
>PVHY01028283.1:0-15378 GCA_004024945.1 Uropsilus gracilis | reverse complement strand
TGGGCCATTCTTACTGGTGTAAGATGGTATCTCAGTGTGGTTTTAATTTGCATTTCCCTAATTATTAGTGAGGTGGAGCATTTTTTCATATGTCTATTAGCCATCTGTATCTCCTCTTTGGTGAAGTGTCTTTGTAGTTCTTCTCCCCATTTTTTGATTGGGTTTTTTGCTTTGTTTTTGTTGAGCTGTAGGAGCTCTTGCCTCCCATCTTGTAGTCACATCTGTTAGAAAATATTCTCCTTACAGAAAATTGTCTTTCTCCCTACTTTTGTGACAGGAATTGTCTCTGTTCTCTGTGAAAAGATGATACTGTAAGAAAGACAAAAGAGGTATATTATCCATTTTATTGTATTACTTTTCTTTTAGGTATATGCTTTTTAGCTGAGGGTGTACTCTTCCCTTGTATTCTTTCTGGTATTCTTTCTTGAACAACAACCTTGCCAGTTGGGCTGTAGTCATTGCAGCTGACGAACTATTCCCTAAAGAACAGAATGATCCAGGTTCCAGGTTCGAATGAACCTGTTCCAGCTGTGTGGTATGCATCATACCTAAGAGCAGAGAAGGGAAGTCATGGAGTTGTCCAGAGGCATGAGGGATGCAGGCCATCTATTCCAACACTCTCAAAGGGGAGAAAATTGAGGTTCAGATATGTCCACAAAAGTCAGACTTGACAGAGCTCCAATTAAAAAGCAGAAAAAAGACAGGAAATACTCTTATCATTGGAAGTTTTAAACTGCTCATCATCTGAAGAACAAAGAGGAAGAAAGTTCTGGAATTGTGAATTCATTTGAACATATTCTTTAGGATTTCCAGAGCTATAATTCTCCCCACTTTAAATATAAATTATGCCTCTATTCTTAACCATAAACTATTTTTAACAAGATGATATTAAATATTTGTATAGGGTTAAACTAAAGTGTCTCTGAGGTACAAATGAGAGATCTTGAAAAATAAATGTTAAGTAATATGTCTAATTAATGATACACAATCTTGTCAGCCTTTTATAAATAGATACTACAGAAAAGGACTACAAAAAAGAAAAACATTTTTCTCTCTCAAATCCTACCCTTGGAGATCTTACATGGTAAATGTGCCAAGTGATCTTTCTGCTCCTTGGTCAGTTGATCTTAAGTTAGTTTGGGGAAAAGAACAGTTTCAAAGAAATGTTGACTGTCCATTTTGGGAGGTAAAAGTCACATAACGTAAGATGAACCGTTTTAAAGGGATTGATTCAGTGTATTTAGTACACTCACAGAGTTGTGCAACCACACCTGGCTAGTCACAAAAAGACAAATCATTTTAAAACAATTACCATAGTAGTGCTTTCCACGTTTACTTTTCCTTTACATGCTGGTCTTTTTTGGAAATACTTAGACTGGCTGTAGACTAGTGATTTGGAAGTAGAGGAGTGAGAAAAAGTCTGCTAGAAAAGGATGACTTGGAAAAGCAGTTTTTGGGGGTCCTTGGTGGGTAGGACTGGCAAAGTGATCAGTATGAGCCACTGAACCCAGGGGTCAGCATTTTTAATAAAGGCATCGAGTCAGCACATCATTCTGATTGCTCTGTGACCTTGGGCAAGTCTACAAGTTTCTGAACCTTGGTTTCATATAAAAGAGGGGTGGGTGGAACTTTATATGCACATTACACCAATGTCAATTTTAATAGGTGTTAATAATCAGGTCAGTGTAACCACTGGGGAAAACTGGTAAAGAGTAAATAGCACTTATCAATACTATTTCTGCAGGTTCCTGTGAATTTGGAATTAGAGCCAATTAGAACGCTGAAAACACATGCCTACACAAAACTTGTATGTGAATGTTTTTGCAGCACTATTCACAATAACCCAGAAGTGGAAATAACCAAGCCTCCATTAGCTGCTGAAAAGATACACAAAATGTGTTCCTATGCAGTGGAATATTATTAGCCACAAAAAAGAATGAGTATTGATTCATGCTACAAGATGAACCTTGGAAACATGGTGCTAAATGAAAGAAGCCTAACCCAGAGACCACATATTGTATGATTTTTCTCTATGGGAAATGGCCATGGTAGAAAATTCCATGGAGACATAAAGCAGATTAGCGGTTGCCAGACACTGGGGGCAAGGGGAAATAGAGAGCAACTACTGCTGGCTGTGGGGTTTCTTTCCCAGGTGGTAGGAATGTTCTGAATTGGCAATGATTGTTGCATAGTTCTGTGAATATGCTAAAATCCACTGAATTTTATTATTTAAATATTTAAAAGTTTGAATTTTATGGATTATTAATTATATTTTGATACCAATGTATCAAAATGATGTGTGTGTGTGTGTATATATATATATATATCTGTATATATATATATATGTGAGTCATGTACATTTAAAAGGTTGAATTTTATGGATTATGAAATATATATTATATGTATTTTTATATATATATTTATAGAGACTAGGTCTTGCTATTTTGCTCAGAGTAGTTTCAAACCCATGGACTCAAGTGATTCCTAGCCTCAGCTCCCAAGTACTGGGATTACAGGTGCATGCCACTGAACCTGGTGGACTGTGAATTATATTTTGATGAATTTTTTTTTCCCAAATGGAGGCAGATGAAGTTAGCCCAGAATTCTTTTCTAGCCTCTATAGCACTTTGTTTGGAGGCTGCCTAGCAGCCTTGCCCTCCAGGGCACAATCAGGAGTGACAACTTAGCTCTCTCTCCTCTCCATGCTGCTGTGGATTTCTCAGACCTCAGATTTGCGTTTTGACTTCTCAGAGCACAAGGTTACCATGTCACAGCAACTTCACTAGCGAATGAGGATATTTTAAGAGAATTGCATCACAAGAAAGGAACATTGAAAATGCACTCAAGTTCTGTGGTCCTGACCTCTCCCTGCTGTTGTGTAACTCTGCGGCACCCGCAGACACCCTGCGCCTGGCATAGCTGCTTGCTTATGAGTGGGAGTACATCCTCCCACGGCCAGAGCAGCAGAAATCCTGACTCATGAAATCTCAGCTCCCACTTAATACGCTCCAGTCAGCTCCCTAATCACTGTAATTGCATTCTGAAAGCACGGACAGATCTAAGAAGAAAGCTTGAAACCAGCATGGGTGGTTATAGAGTAACTGCACTCAATTATCTTACCTAATCGAAGTCAGTTGCCTGCTTTGTGGCTGAGGAGTCCTGCAGACTTTGAGTGTGAGTAGGGTGGGCTGGGGCAGAGTGTCCCCAGGCAGAATCCTGCCAAGGCAGGAACGCATCTCAACCTACATGGAAAGAAAAAAGAATCATCTATCAGCTGCATGTTTGTCAAAAAGAGCCCTAACTCCATCAAGGGAGGTTAAGGTCTGCCTCGCCACTCTAGCCATTTGCTCTTTGCAGTCTCTCTGAGGGGTAGCTGGCTCGGTGGGAGAGCTGGAGTGGGAGGGGAGCCACAGGGTAGAGGGAAACTTGCAGGACCTGTGCGGCAGAGCCACAGGAGCGGCTGCTATCTGCCTTATCTACCCCACAGCACCTGCATGGTCAGATGTTGGGTAAAGAGGCAGAAGGCAAGGGACACATGCATGCCAGCAGAGCTGTCCCGAGCATGCAGGAAAGTGACATTCAGTGACCCTTTGCTTCACCCATGGGCATACTGAGATCTGGAGCTTAGGCTGAGTTCCTAGGGCAGAGTTGGGGTGGGGGGAGCCAGACAGATCTCCAGCCACAGTTTACTGCATGGTGTTTTGGGATCTTCTAGCTGCAGGCAACAATCTTCCTATGAGTGATTTAACAAAGTAGACCTATTGTTATCTACCATATCACACAGATACGTGATTTTGTGTCTGCAGGCTTGAGGTTCCTGCGGGCAGCCAGGAGCTGTGAGCTCTGGGTTCCCTTGCTGGGGGTAGTTGTCTGACCCGCAGAGCCCGCACCTGAGTTGTGTGTGGCCTGCACGCCACACCCAGTGTTTTCTAGTTGGGGGGCTGAGTCTCTCAGTGGTGTCAGGGAGCACTCTGCCTTTCCTCCCAGCTGCAAGAGGACTGCGTTCCTCTAACTTTATTGTCATCTCGTGCCACCCCAGTGGAAGGGGAAGGTGGAACACAGAAAATCCTTTACTGTT
This sequence comes from Uropsilus gracilis, assembly GCA_004024945.1. Taxonomy (NCBI): domain Eukaryota; kingdom Metazoa; phylum Chordata; class Mammalia; order Eulipotyphla; family Talpidae; genus Uropsilus; species Uropsilus gracilis. The sequence goes on along the minus strand of PVHY01028283.1, from coordinate 11,300 downwards.
GAAACCATTCTTTTGCTCAGGGCAAAATCTTTTCCAGAGCAGCTAACAGACCTCCGCCAATATCCACTGTCAGGGGAGGGTCACATGGCCACTCTGCCCCCAGTTGTTGGCAGAGCAATATACTGACCACTCTGAGGCTAAGGGGCGGTAGCAGAGGCTAGTGAGACATGGGGGACAGTCGTGGGCACTGATTATGGCAGAGGGGTCTGCCATAGAGAGAACAGTATGCTGCTGCTGGAGAGATAATTGAGTGACAGAAAGCATTCAGAAAAGAGGACACATCACAGATCACTTGAAATGGGCAAATTCAAGTTTGCGCCTGTGTATTGATGGTGTTGACATTCCCCTCTGCAGTGAGGAGTGATACTTCTGGAGGAGTCTGACTTGATGAGAGAGATGCCTTTCCCTTGGGGGAAGTGTAATCTCTTACGGGGATTGTTTCAGCAGCTCTCCAGATTTTCCATTAACAGGTTCAGGCACTCTGGAATGGCTTTGTTTTCTGGGTGAGTAATTCAGGGCATGTGCTGTTTCCAGGGTGTAGGAAGAAAGAACAGGTACCTGCTTCTTCTCCAGACACAAAATAGAAAAATGACAATCACAATTAATGTAATAGATGAACTGATTGCTAAACTGTACAGCCTATGAATCAGGAAGTTTTGTTTGGTGGATATAGAAACATTGGTGGTCCTGGCCTTATGCTCTGGAGGTCAGAGTTCACGCAGCTGTTTTGCATGAAAGTTGTGCTCATTAATTTTGGTGAAGTTGTGTAGTCACCCCATTAGCCCTGGGAGTTACTGATTCATACTCTAGGAAGCAGGGGTACAGGAGCCCAGGCCAGGTGGAGGAAGCCAAGGAGGGAATGAGTCATTCCTTGGGCATTGAGTGGATACCTACTGCAAAAAGAGGGGACCAAGAAGTCATGGCTGTGTGGGGTGCAAATAGCACGGCATAAACCATTCCATGCTGCCTATAATCTGGATACTCCCTGCAGAGATGCTATTGCCCAAGACAATTTCAAGGGACACCCCCACAGGGTTTCTAGTGTGCTCTATGATCTCAGTAAGACGTATGGGCCTTTGCAATAGCCCTTCCCAGGCCCCAAGGGTAGTTTCCTTGGCAAGATTTTCTTTCAAAGGCATTGGCAGACTCTCCCTACAACAAAGGTCCTTACTGCCTTCCACTTGCCACCTACAAGCCAGAGAAGGGAAATTGCTAAAAATGGGAGCATTCTTGGGTGAAATGTGTCATTATGATTACTTTGCCTTTTTATTTGGTCCTTGAAACTGCTGAGACAAACAGTGTGAGGAAACAGAGATCAGGTATAAGGAGGGCCCTCTCTGTAGCAACCTCCTGAGGTTCCTGTGGAAGACATCTGGCTGCAGCCTTCAACTCCCTCTCTTGACTGGGAGGCTCTGTCAGCTTATCAGGGAAGTGCAGAACGCCAAGCCTGAGAGCCGTTGGTGTATTATGATGGTGGCAGGCGGTAACTTATCTTTTGATGCTCTTTTGTCCACTTGTGATGTGGTGACAGCCATCTGTAATCCTACCAAGACAGGTGTCAGGCATTCCTGTGAACGCTGAGATGGAGCCCATTGTCACTGCTGAAAAGCTATTGTGGCTATGCCTGGGCCTGAGCCCAGTTGCATCTTTCCAAGATCAACTATAGAGATTAGGCACTTGGGTCACATAGGGCTGTGTTGGTGACCTGTGTCCTCTCTCTGAAAGGGAATGGCCTCCAGCCTTTACTCCAGGAAGAGGGTTTAGTCTATATGCCATGATCTTTAACAGACCTTCCCCCTCCACCTTCATGTACTTACTTTCCAGGGACACAGCTTGACTTGGAGCTGGTCTGTTGCTATCTGCTTCCCCTCATGTCCAGCTTCAATCTGGATGTTTCTGGGGATATGGGGGCAACTTCAGGAAGTTTGTCCTGTAACATGCAGTCAGCTGACCTGAAGGGTCCAGCAAGCCAGCTATGGGATTGTCCCAGCTTGTTGGTGAATCTGAAGAGAGAAAAAGGGTTTTGAATGTTTTCTAGTAAACTAAAAAGTTTGCAAAGTAACAACCCTAGGACATGCAGCGATACAAAAACACCTCTGGAACACATAGTAGGTGTCAGGTCACACCCTTCAGCATGACTGCTGGGTCCTCCTCCCTCTTCTGCCACTCTCTACCCTCTGGCCCTACCTCCTTTGAAATACTGATCTTCTTGTTTATATAACTAAATACACTGATTTAGGCATGACTCTAACAGTAGGGAGTTTAGAGCCCCAAATTGAATTGCATAAGGAAGTTTAAAGCATTGCAAACTTACCAGATAGATGGATATGCTAAACAGATTCTCAGAAAAAAGGGGAAACATGAATATAGGGCCAATACTTGGCGCTCCTCGGTGGTACCTATCTTCCTGCATTCTCTATGTCTCAATAGTTGACAGCATCTGTACCATTTTGCTACTCAATAATTTCTGATCAGCCTGATGCTCTAGGGTTCATCTGCTCTGTTGATTTCATGGTTCTCACAGAAAGGCTTGTTTCTACATTATAAAATAATTTATAAAGGACAGTCTCAAAAACCTTTTCTTCCCTAGTTCTGACTTTTAAGAAGGACATGTTCTACTTTATCTTATCCAGGTCGGGCCTGGGATGGTAGGAGGCTAAAAATGGGTGGGTCATGACTGGGTTACAGGTATGCAGGGTGCTCCTGGTACATGAGCCACAGGGCATTGGATGACCCCAGGCAGCATAGGAAGTCCCCTTTCCTTCCAGGAGCACAAAGTGAACTTTTATGTGCATGGGCTATGCCCCTAAGATGGGCACTTTCTGTAAAGTAAAGTGAACACAGACAGGGACAGAGGAGCTACCCTTCCCCACTGGATGGAATGTGATTCATCCCCACATTTCAAAGGCATAGAGAGACCTGGAACCTAGGATAAGTGGCCAAGGCTGGTGAAGAAGGTGCACATATGTGATTTCAACACACCTATGTCAACATTAACATGAAGGATCCTATGTCCATGGTGTTTTCATAGGCCTGAATCCAAATCCTCAAGGCCATTTTTTGTAGTATGGCTTTGAAATGTTACCAGTTTTCTGAACTGCTTTTTCATTGGCAGTTGGGGGGAATCAGGCTTACTTAATTCAATGGTTGGTTGTAAGATCAAAGGTAAGAGTTAATAGTTACTGCTGCCAATGTAATGTTGCTTCTCGATCTTGTGTCTTAATACAAGTCACACATGCTTTTCTTCCCACAAGTGCAACAAATGAAATTTGGCATTAGGTTTCTGAAGGTTGAACAGGTTTTGTAATCATCCAGTTTTCTTAAACATGACTTCTCACATGTCTTTTTGCCCAACAGTACGCCCTGTAAAAAGTGTGTGGTGGTTGGTAATGGAGGAATTTTGAAGAATAAGACATTAGGGGAAAAAATCGACTCCTATGATGTAATAATAAGGTAAATATGTTTTCTATTTACTGACCCGCAGTTGTTTCAAAATAATATGATTTCCTTATTTATTTCTTATTTCCCAACTTTGTGCTTTGAACAAAAGGAAAAGGCTTTGCTTTGACAAGTTTATATACACTACCAACCTCGACATTCAGTTGTTGGCTAAAGGAGGCCTAGATTTCACGTTATTCACTATATATATATATATATATATATATATATAGTCCCTGTAATATACCAGAAACTGTTATAGATAGCAGGGGCTACAGTAGTGAAACATATTCTTGCTTCTGCTGAAGCTTAGTCTTGATAAGATGACAGTAAATATGAAACTACAGTGACTTAGAATGAAAAAATATCAGAATTACTTACTCTGGATGGACGGACTCTGAGAAGAAACCATGTAATGCTAGGCCTGAGTTACTAAGTAGGTGCAGACCCATGAAGACTGAGGAGCGCAGGAATGAGGATGTTCATTGCAGGTCTTCAGGAGGATGTGGGTCTGGCCTGGAGAGGTGCACAGAGAAAGCTAGGGAGGATGGCAGCAGGCTGAGCCTTGCTTTGTAAGCTAGCTTAGATGTTGAGATTTGAAGTACATTCTGAAGGTTTTCAAACCAAAGGGTAGTGAGATCTGGTTGTCTTTAAATAGTCTGGCTGCATCAAGAACAATGATAGGTGAGACAAAGATGACAATGAAGCCAGGTAGCTGCAGTATCTGGTAGATGATAGTGGCTTAGAACAGCATTGTCATGAAAGAAGTCAGTAGCTATAGACTGAGTCATATTTTAGAGGTAGAGTTATCAGAATTTGTTGGTGTATTATTAGCTGTTTTTAGTTAAGAGGTTGGCTGGATTGTGGTACCATTTGTTGTGTCAGAAAATATGAGAGAAACATATTTCAAGAAGAATTCCTATTTATCTATAAACATGTTAGCTTTGAAATGCTTATTCGATTTGCAATAGCTAAATCAAAGAGGGAGGAGGTTAAAAGAGGATCAAATTTGATGGTAAACTGTATATAAGCTATATTTAAACCATAGACTGGGTAATGATTTTCCAGGGAGAGAGAGTGAGAGGGCTCTGGGCAGAGCCTTGGAATTCTCAATATTTTACAAGTTGGGTAGACAAAGAAGTAAGAGACAGAGGATCCACCCGTAAGGTAGGAAGAAAATCAGGAGAAAGATGATCACAGAAGAGAGCACAGTGCATTCAAACAAGGAGGGTCGAACATGTCAAGTGCGGATAAAGGTCTGCAAGATCAGGCAGAGGTGTTCATGGGATTGGTAACCTGAAACTTAACACCCATGACAGAAAAAAAAAAAAAAAGGCGGGTTTGGAGACATGAGGTCAGGGGCATAGTCCATTCTAAGTGGGTTAGGGAGAGAATGCAGATGAGTTAGGAGAGAAACTATGTGAGCAGTCTTAGGAGAAATTCTGCAGTTAAGAAATCACATGATAATAGAGATGGTTATGGAATCAAAAGAAGAATCTTCTGTTCTGCAAAAATAAGGAACAGCATATTAACGAACTGTTGAATAGACAAAGGTTGGTCTGGTAAAGAGAGAGGCTGGAGTTCAGAGCACAGTGTGCTTGATCCTCTGTAATGGAAAAAAAAAGTGGAGTTGTGGCTATAGCTTGCAAGGGTCCCACATATGTAGTTGGGAAAAGGGCCCCCTTCGCTCTACTTTGCGAAGTAAGTAGAAGTGAATGGATATGTTCTGGGAGTGGATATGAGTTGTCTTTTGAATGGGAAAACTCCACTTGGCTCCTTTAGGGTCGGCCAGCAGTGTTTGCAGGATTTGTTGGGGTGCAATTCCAAGCATTTCTGCATAATGAAGTCATCTTACTTTGTTTATCCCTTTTAAAGTTGTGAAAATCTATCCACAGATCAGTTTGGAAGCACTCACAAATGTCACCTGTCTAAAATCTGGTCACCTAGAACCACAGCAAGTCCTAGTGGAGGAATGTCAAGGCAACAACATTATGAAAGTCACTTCAAAAGTCATTAGACTGTTTTATGTTACACAGTCAGTGGCCAAGGGTAAAACAGTATTTATCCTCCTAGGGGACACTATTTTGGAAACAAAGCATTCCTTTTAGTAGTGTGCCTTCATCATGTGCATAAATACACACGTCTAACCTTGGCATTGGGCATACACACACCCAACAGTGGGTCCTTTGTGGTGCTTTAGTTTACTGTAGCAATAGACATTCACTTGATTGCACTTGGTGGAATAGAGCGACTTTGTTGCTTGTAGATTGCAAAAATCTTAATGGGACTTCACTTTAAATGTGATTATCCTCGCCTGTCAGTCACTTAGACACATGGCCATGTGCTACATGACTATGTAACCTTGGGCAAGTAACTTTATCTCTGGGACAGCAGGGCCTTTATCTGTCTATCTATGAGGTTTTGTCTGGTTATCTTTCACGTTCTCTTAACACTAGTGTACTCCAGTTCAGTGTTCCCATTTGTTTATTTGTATTACTTAGTTTTCCGTTGTCCTGGCAGTAATACTGAATTTTCAGTGGCCCCACAGTTTTCACATAAAAGAACATTTCTGTCTTGGATCCAGCAGCTGTTACACGTAAGGGACTGTTAGCATGAAAGAATTGATCGCTTGACTGTGGCTTCGGAGCACTGATTTTGTGCCTGATTCTGAAACCTCTGAGAACTGGCGTGGAAAAGGCTCAGCCTGCACTTGTCTACAAATCTTGTGTGTTTTACCACCCACAGAATGAATAATGGTCCTATTTTAGGACATGAAGACGACGTTGGGAGGAGGACAACCTTCCGACTTTTTTATCCAGAATCTGTTTTTTCAGATCCCAGTCACAATGATCCCAATACTACAGTGATTCTCACTGCTTTTAAGCCCCTGGATTTAAAGTGGTTGTGGGAACTGCTGACAGGACGCAAAATAGTAAGTTGACAGAATTAATCTACTTTTCAATCACCCTTTTATCCCCTTAAAAGATGATAAACACTCTGTTCTATTTCCTATATTCTTTATTTCAGAACATTAATGGTTTTTGGAAGAAACCAGCTTTAAACCTGATCTATAAACCTTATCAAATCAGAATATTAGATCCTTTCATTATCAGAATGGCAGCTTATGAACTGCTTCATTTCCCAAAAGTATTTCCCAAAAATCAGGTATGTACTTTCTTTTGTACATTTTCAAACTAAAGATCTGTGGGGTTGGCGTGGCAGGATCCTGGGGCTCTGACTCCTGAAGTGGCTGCCGAGGCCCAGTCGGAGTTAGTGAACTAAGGTACCGCAGATAATAAACTTGCTTTGTTGCAAAGAAACCCAAGGAAGGGAGGGTTTTATCCTACTTCTGCAGGGGTCTTTCTGGGGTCCCTTTCTGCTTAACCATGGGCTCATCTGACATCATTTTATCCCCAGTGTGCAGAGGGGAGGTATGCTTGACCCAGGAGAGGAGGTTAAGGGGCAGGCTGGACTCGGGAGGACTAGCTCAGAACATGTGCCTGATCTTTCAGCTACAGAGAACTATCTGAAGCACTCTGTGATGAAAGTATCACAGGAATGCCAGAGGAGAGGTGAGAGTGGACAATAATAGTCCAGCAATATTTCTGCAATCCTGGAGAGACTAAATTATCAGGAAATGTTAATTATAGCAATACTGAGATTTCTTGAAACTCCAAATTCTTTGATTAAATCTCATTAACTTTGACTCTTACAGCCTGTTTGTCCACATTCCCCAGGAGACAACTCTTGACCCACAGAGTCCGACATGTGTCTTGCATTTGAAACTTGAGCAACTATGATATGATAGCTCAAGTGAGGTGAAGTTTTCCGTATTTGTAAAGTGAGAGAAATTCAAAGATTTAAACATTGTCTTTTCTTAGGCATGATAAACATCATGATAAATTCAAAAGTATTATATGTGTAAGATCAAACAATGGACAAAAGTAACATACTTCCGATTTTTATCATCTATACATTTGCAAAAATGTACATATACTTTTCATTTGTTGAGAAGAATTGTGATTACACTGTTTTAATTATTTCACTATTAATAGACTTTTAGGTCTCTTATAAGCTTGTACTAAGGGTACCCTAACCTCCCTGCTCAAAAAATTTAGCAATGCACAGGGGTTGTTTTAAGCACAAGTGTAATTTTCCCAGGACAGACTCCTAGAAATGGAATTTCTAAGTCAAAACATAAGTATCTTAAGTATAAACCCTGCTTTTTAGTAATATTGAGGGAAAGGGCTGCGTAATTGAACATTTTGTGATTTTTCATCACTTCTTAGGATATCAGATGTATCCCTTGCTTTTAAAGTGTAGCATCTCTAAGTCCAAACATACAAACAGCTTGATCATCCTTAGAGATGATGCTAAAACATGTAACTAGAGTAAAACTCCAGCAAAGATCTCTGAGAGGTCAGCCATATCACATACTTACTCAGAGATTAAACACAAATAATAAACCCTGGTCTGGAGAGAGGGAGATCATATTGGTGATATCAGCAGGAAGAGGTAGAAAGCCTGCTTGAATTGGGTTAGAGGTAATATGGGAAATGAACAAGTAGTGACAATTTTTATTTTTTCTTAGAAAAGGGTACAGAGAAATACAGTAATAACTGGAAGTGGTCATACAATAAAGTTGTTTTAAAAGATAGATGGTGTGTGTATGCTGCAGAGATAGCTCCAAAGAGGGAAACATTAATGGGGGGGGGGGGCGGAAGTGTGTAAATGTAGAAGCAGTTATTGAGAGAAAAGATGGGCTAAAATAGAGCCTATATGTATGTTACTGAAAATATGGATCAGGATATCCAGCAGTTGAGTTGGGAAGATGACAGAGCTCATCTGAGTGCTTCTGGTTTCTCCGGGAAATGACAGTCAACTTAAAAGCTGGAAGGAGGAGAGTATTAATAGAAAGGTATAAAGTTGCCAACTTTAAGAGTAGAAATGGAAATTTACTAGGGAAATGTAACTAAATTGGTAGATATACTGAATATCCACTTGAGACTGTAATCATAAATGTAATATGTGCCCAGGTGTGTTGCTTTCTGTTGCCCTGTTCTGTTGCTGGGGCGTGAGTCTAACAAGGATTAAGTCTGTTAATGGAGGTTCTGTGAGTGAAGACTGCAGAAGAGAACTGAAGGTTTATGTAAAAGAGTAATTATAACCTTGGTGAGTGAGTGTTCTAAGTCGTGAAGGAGGTACAGGACACGAAAAGGGACAGTGAAAGGAAAAAGTGACTGGATAATGAGGCTGGATGACGCCTAGATTTTTAACCCAGCCACTAAATTCCTCCCCCCATCAGATGGTAAGTGCTGTGGTGGGGTCACAGATGTACTTGGGGTACAACTGTGTTTGCTTTTCAGATAAGCTTGCTTCCTGTAATTTGATTTTATTGTGCTTTCAAATTTTTTCCCTTCAAAATCATAATCCTATGCAATTTCGATGGTGTCTGTAAGAAACATTTATTCAAGAGGAATTATCCTTGAATTGTTAAAAAGTTATATATATATATATTTTTTTAAAGTTCTTCCTGTCTAGTATCTATAATATTTTTCAGGATCTATGTACATATAAAGAAGATGCTTGGATTTGATTTTGGTTCTATTTTTAATAATGATCCATATTGAGATTCAAATTGAGATTGTGACTAAAATGAGTGTCTACATCTGAAATTTTTATTTTTGGTCACATACTTCCATAATTTGTCATTGAAACTGCCTTGATTAGTCTTTCCCTAAAGCTATATCTATAATTAGGATTACAAGAAATATTTTAACGCTAATTTATATGGAAATTCTATCCATTAGTAAATTAAGCTGTTTTTGTTTCATACATAGGTTCAAAATCCACAGCCATCATTTTTCTCACAAGGAGTCTAAGCACGATTTGGATCATTTACATCTTGCCACCCCCCCAATACAGAATTTCTCCCTTCAGGTGTGGTGACCATAGTTTTTCTACCACCTAAGCATCCACAGTTGGGTCATAGTCCATTGTACTCTCCTATCCCCCACACCCCCTTTGAATGCCTTCTGAGCTATGGTCAGTTTTAAAGGGTTGGTTTTTAAAGTCTTTGATTCTTTGCTTGGTATCTTTATATTATTCTACATATAAGTGACACCATGGTATTTATCTTTCTTCTGGCTCACTTCATTTAGAATAATCCCTTCCAGTTCCACCCATGTTGCCACAAATGGCATGATTTTATCTTTTTTGATTGCTCAGTAGTATTCCATTCTGTGCATATCCACCACATCTTCTTGATCCAGTCATCTGTTCTGGAGGGGAAGGGGAGAGAGGTCTGTTACCATTTCTTGGCTATTGTAAACAGTGCTGCTGTAAACAGAGTGCAGGTTTCATTTCCAATTACTATTTTGTGCACTTTGGACAATTAGAAGCTGGGTCATATGGTTGATTCATTTTTAAAAGCAAAGTAACTTTTTTGAAAAGCAAAGCATTCTTTTCCATGACCCTCACAATATTCATTTGATAGTTGTCCTTTAAGCTAATAAACTGCAACTGTTTCATTTGAAGATTAAGATTTCAATCACACCTTAATATTCTTCTCAGTTAAAGTATTATATCTATTTGGAGCTTGAGCCTTGGGACAAAATAAGCATTAGTTAACTAGCTCTCTCATCATAGTGTTCTGATGTCCCTTTTAAAATGAAATTTGGTCAATCAGTTATGTTTTGTAAACAAGTATCTTGAGTGGATTCTTTTGAATTTTTATTTACCTTCCCAGAAACCCAAACACCCAACAACAGGAATTATTGCCATCACACTGGCATTTCACATCTGTCATGAAGTTCACCTTGCTGGTTTTAGATACAACTTTTCTGACCTCCAGAGTCCTTTGCACTACTATGGGAATGCCACCATGTCTTTGATGAACAAGGTAATACAGATTCACTTTCATAGACTCTTTGATGAAATTCTATATTTTCTTATCCTGTCATTTTACTGAGGGAGCAAGTTTTGAGAGGTTGAGGACTTGACAGCGGTTCCAGAGCTGAAACTAGGACTCAAGATCAGTGTTTATACTGACGCTGCCATTATCAATGTGTGGGAATAGTTACTAGTTACTGTCAAACCATCAAACCCATACCTTATTAAAAAGCCTTATCTTAATGTATCTTACTTGCACTATTAAATTATAGACAACCAGCTGTTTGAGAGAACACAAATTCATCTAAGAATATTGTTATGCTAATAGTAAATATTTTGCTGTCTTTTTTCAGTTATGTAGAGAGTATAACATTTTAGCCCTGGGAAGGACTTTTCATTCCCAAAAATGTTTGCAATTTTTATATTAGATCACGCTTATCCTGTGTACGGATTATTGGTGTTAGATATGATCCTTAAAGATTTTTAAAAGACTAGATGGGAAGTAGTCTGTTTTCTTAAATCACAAATTAATGAAGCATCAAACTTAAAGGATTAAATGTTATGCTTCTGATATTGAAATATGAATTTTAAAGTATATGGATACATGCTATAAAATCAGTCTCCTTAAATCACCACCAAATACAAGATCAAGAGATAGTTTTTGTTTAACCTGGAAATCAAATTTTTAATAGTTTAAAAATTTTTTCCTTGTAACTACAACATATATAGTAATATGGTCCAATCTTAAGTGTATGGCGCAATAAATTTGTACACACAAGTGTATATATCTAGTTATAACACATTTTTGTTATCCCAGAAAACTCCCTTGTGCCTAACACTGGTATTCCATTTCCTGAGAAGTAACTTGTTTGTTTGTTTGTTTTCTGAGACTAGGTCTTGTTATTTTTGCCCGTGGAACCGCAGGCTCTTGTTGCTCAGGGTACCACAGACTCAAGCAATCCCCAGCCTCA
>PVHY01028282.1:0-15375 GCA_004024945.1 Uropsilus gracilis | reverse complement strand
CCCACCCCGGCCGCCCGCCCGCCCGCCTCCGCCGCCGCCGCCGCCGCCGCATCCCGGCTGTGGGGCGCTGCTGACAGTCTGGTCCGCGCCGGGCGGCGGGCGCAGCAGCGGGCAGGGCTGCCGGCAGGCACGGAGGCAGAGCCCCGCCGCGCGCGCCCCGGCCCGCGCCCGGCGCCGCGCCCCAGCCCACCCGCGGGGCGTCCACCTGCCGCCCCGACGGGCGGCCCCCCGCGGCCGCAGCCGCTGCCCGGGGCCGGGCGCCCGCGGCGGCACCATGAGTCCCCGCTCGTGCCTGCGATCGCTGCGCCTCCTCGTCTTCGCCGTCTTCTCGGCCGCCGCGAGCAACTGGCTGTAAGTCGGGCCGGGACCCGGCTGGGCCCGGGGGGCGGGGGGACGGCCGGGGCGGGCCCCAAGGGCCGCGGCCGGTGCCAGGCAGCTCGGGTCAGCGGGCGCGGGGGGCGCCCGGCAGGTGTCTCGGCCGCGGGGCGCGAGGCTCGCTCGCTCGCTCTGCCGCGCCGCTGGCCTCTCTCCCGACACCCCTGCTGCCCAGGTCCGGCTCCCAGCCCGGAGGCAGCAGGGGTGGTGGCGGCGCCGGGACCCACCGGGGGCCGGGGCGTCCGAGAGCGCGCGGGGTGCGAGCGCCGGGCGGCGGTCGGGGGAGGGGGGGTGCTGGCCTGGGGAGCAGCCGCGACCTGGCTGACAGGTCGCGGAGGAAGCCCATTACCGGGAAGGGCTCGGAACATAATAGGCAGGTTAATCCCGAGCAGCCCGGAGCGGGAGCGAGTTCCTGGGCCCGGCTACACCGCGCTGCGGGCTGGGCTGGAGGCGTGCAGGGACCTGTTTCGGCTTGGGGGGCGGGAGCCGGGGAGCCGGGAAGGGACAAGACCGGGGCGCGCGGGACGGCCTCGGTTCCCCACGGGAAGGAGCTGTCTCGGGCCCTTAGAGAAGGGAGCAGCTCTCCCCAGCTCCGTGTCTCACCTCCGGAGGGAGGGACGGTTGCCCCGTCTTTCCTCCTTGTCTGGGCCTGACTCAGGGGACTCCCCAAGAGAAGCCGGAAGGTTGGCTGGAGGGATGAAGACTCGTCGCCTCCCCCCTCCCCTGACCTGGCCCGGGCGCCTGGTGCCCAGAGTTCTGCCCCCATCCGCTGCGGGCAGCCAGTGGGGAGCCACGCGCCAGTATTGATCTGCAAAGCACGAGGTGGGAAGGGGGGGGTGGCCTACGGTGTCGCTGGGGTTTCCATGGAGACAGCGGGAGAGGAAAAAATTCTCTCTGCATCAAGACCAAAGAACAAATATCTCCCATGAAATTGCCCCGAGTGCCCACTGGCTGCTGCTGTGAGGTCACTGCGGCCAGCCGGGCCCTCGGGGCTGGAAGGAGCGTGTCGGCTGGGGTCAGAGCCACCCGGGGCTGGGGACGGAGGTGATGTGGAATCCTCCCAGCTGTTCCCAGAGCAAGCGACCCCAAGGCAGCCCAAAGTGGCTGCAGAGCTTTTGTTTTTCTTGGAGCCCTCGTTTGATTAACACTTGAGCGGCAGTGGCAGCGTGTGCTGAAACCAGGGCCCGGCCACCTCCTCCCGCTGTCCCCCTGCAGGCCACCCGTGGCGTGGGCCGGGGGGGGGGGCACGCAGCTGAGAAGGGGAGTTGACTGGGACTCCCCTGGGGCAGAGTCAGGGTCCCCAAAGTAGGTGTGAAGATCAGGGTGACAGGGAGCAGGGGCGTAGCTGCCAGCACCGCGCCCTCACAGAGGTCCCCGCAAGCAGCAGCAACCCAAAGGTCTGGCCCAGGCCTCGGGGCAGAGAGTGACGTCTGCAGGGGAAAGTGCTCTGAGAGCCTCCAGGGCTTGGGCCCATTTTACGGATGAGAAACTGAGGCCCTGGAAGAGGAAGCCACTTACCCACGCACAGCGGAGACCTGAGCCCCAGTGCTCCGGTGCCCAGGCAGTGACCCCCATCCCGGAGGCTGGCTTGAAGTGGAACCAGTGTGGCCAGGAGCCAGGCAGGCAGCTCCAGCTTTGGGTCCCACAGACTGTGGGGAATCCCAGCAGCTTGGGTCTCCTGTAGCCCCATGGAGGCAGGGGGTGAGGAAGGCCAACCTGGAGGGAGAAGGGAGGTTGGTAAACCTGTTCTCTGCAGCGGGGATGGTTCAGGTTGCCATGAAGCAGGTCTCTGGTGACCCAGCGCACTCCTGCCCTGGCCCAGACCCCCAGATCTTCGGAGGGGACATCCCTGGCCAACCAAAGAGGCTGTGATGGAGAAGACAGTTCTTGGCACCTTCCAAGATGGCATCATTTGCCTGACCTGTGTCAACCTGGGACGGGACCAGCTCTGGGGGGGGGATAAATGGCACAGCCTGGTCTCCCAGGAGCCTGGGTCTAGGGAAATAAAAGCCAAAGCACGAGTGGCTGGACGGGCGGGCTGGCACCCAGTGTGAGCTGGAGCAGCCAGGGGTGGGGAGTTGGGCTGCAGGGGTAGGATCCTCGCAGTCACCTTTCTTGTCAGAGTCGCTCCCACAGTATCACCTGAACCCCGACAACACCCGAGCCCCGCTTTACAGTGGGGAGACTCGCAAAGGGGGTCACCCCAGGTCCCCTAGCTAGTACGCGGCAGAGGCTCTGGACCCCAGTGCTGCCCCTAAAAGGAAGAGCTTCGAGCAGGCGGCTGTCGGTCCCGACCTGGTGGCTGGCACTGTGGCTTTTCAAGAGTGAGCCACGCTGGAGTCTGGCCCCAGAGGATGGCTGGCAGCGCCCTCAGAGGAACAAGGGGGGGGGGAGTCCTCCCCCCCTTCCAGTACCTGGAGGCAGGCCCCAGGCCAGGCTCATCAGGCTGGCCGTGGAGTCACCGCTGCCTGTTGCCTCAGAGGCGGGTGGCCTGGCCCTGGCAGGGAGGCCAGGTGTCCTGCCGTGTGCAGCTGTTGGGCAGGATGGAGCCTGGAGCTGGGAGGCTCCGCAGCCCGGGGCCTGGGCAAGCCCAGAGAAGCTGGAAGCTGTTGATTAGACTTGTGTCTGGCACCCGGCGGGAGCTGACAGCTTGCGGCAGCTTCCAGTGCCGAGGGAGGGACGGCTGGGTGAAAGCTGTCTGGTGGCAGAGGCCGGGCCTCAGAGCTGGGTTGTGCCACCGCGCCAGCCCTGGGCTGCATAGAAGACCTAGGCTCCAGCCCCAGCTCTGCCCACCTGCCAGGTAGCCCGGGGTGGCCTCTTTTCCCCCGGGTCATAGCATCTGCAGGTATCTCTGAACCCCAAATGGGAGCCCTGGGAGAGTTAGACTAGATAAGCCAAGCTTTCGTTATAGTGGGGGGATCCCCTGAAGGAAGTAGGGGACCCACTGGAGGGGGTGCAAAGACAGGCCACAGAAGGGCAGGGAGCCAGAGTCCAGACCTGGCGGCCCCCAGTTCCATCCCAGCTCTGCCCCAGGCCTGCTGAGTGACTTGAGACAGGTGACTTAACCTCTCTGGGCCTCATCCGTGAAATGGTATGGGGTGGGGGGGGGCTGGTGTGAGGAGAGAGTGAGCCCCAGAGGGCAGCACGCTGAGCAGTTCCAGGCACTACCTGGAAATGGCAGCCACCCCGATGGCCGCTGAGGGCTGCCCACAGAGAGCTGGGGAGAGACGGTGGAGGGCCTTGAGGGTGCTGCACCCAAGTGCTTTGCACCCCGAGCAGTTCATTCTGGATCCTGCTGTCTTATGAGGTCACACAGGTCAGGTCCAAGGCTGCTGCCGCCCTGCCACCTTCCAAGGTCACCACCAGAGCCTCGAGGGCCACCCTGGGTGCCACTTGGGGAGACCTGACCCCCCCTCATAGGTGTGCCTCTTGGCCCAGGCACCACATTGGCCTGCTGGCCCCTTGAGAGCAACTGACCACCATGGCCATGGGCACAGTGAAGTCTGGCGCCCTGGGCATGACTCCCTGGGGCAGTGTGAGCAGAGCCAGCCCCCCAGGTAAAGGCACAGACTGTCTCCCCCAGGGAGGGTCCCCCTGGCCCCCAGGTGAAAAGGACCCCTCCCTCCCTCCCTCCCGTCAAAGTCAGGACGGGAGGCATTGTCCCTGGCTGCAGGCATTGGAATACAATCACCAGCAACCCACAACCCTTGGCAGTTCACACACACCGGGGACTTCTCACAGGACTTCTCACACGTGCAGCCGCCCTGGCCCCTCTCCACCACTCACGGGTGGCTTCAGCAGGTGACAGCCAGGACGGTCTCCAGCCAGGACGGTCTCCAGCCATTGTCAAATGTCCCATGGGGGTGGGGGAGGGGCAGTGCTCACCCCTGGTTGTGAATCCGTGGTTTGCAAAGCACCCCCACACCTTGGACCCCATCGGAGCTGGAGCCGGTTCCAATTTGGCAGCCTAGGGGTGCGGGGACCTCCCCAAGCTACAGAAAGCAGGACTGGCTCGCCCGCCCAGGTCCCAGCCTCAGTTTTGCTCCCGCACCTAGAGTTTCGTGTCTGAATGCCGGCAGTCCGTGGCTTCTTGTCCACAGGGGAGATGCCCCTGGAGGCTTGAGACGGCGGCATAAACCCCACACAAGGCCCTCAAGGCGCCTAGCCCTGGGCAGGCATGTAGTAGTTGCTCAGTTAACACTTGCTGGAAGAAGGAAACCAGGGTCTGCCTGGAACAGGGGTTTCAGCTGCTGTCAAAAGGGTGTCCTAGCTTCCAAGGCCCTCAGCTGGTGGGGAGGGCAAGTTGGCGCACTGCCCTGAGTCTCGGTGATACTGAAATGTGCCAAAGTGGGTGTCAGGAAGTGGGCTGTGGCCAGGAGACCTGCTGCTCTGCTCCAGCCAGGGCGGACCCCGCAGAGCCCAGCTCAACGTGGGCCACCTTGAGCCCTCCAGCGCAGGGCCCCAGCACCAGGCTCTGCCCGAGGGGGTTGTGCAGGCAGCAGTCACGACCCAGCTGTCTGCTATGGCTTGACTTTCTTCCCTCAACCCTGGATTAGCAGTTGAGCAACTCAGCAAGCATCTGACAAGACAGTGCTCCCCAAACCTGTTGAAACTCGCCCAACTCGGGCCCTGTGGGTGCACTTGGAGAGTCTAGCGTTTGCCCCGAGACTCCTCCTCTGGCTCCTCCCTCGGGGATGGAGTTGGCCAGGAAGCCACCTCCGGGGTGACAGAGCCCCTTCAGGCACCCCCCCCCTTCCAAAGGCGCTTGCAAGCTCAGCTGGAAGGCGCAACTGCGACCCCGCGGTTGCTGTCCAGATTTCCACAGGAGTTGCCAGGTTTTATCTCCGAGTCCTGAACTGCATCTTCTGTGATTCAGCCAAAGCCGGAGAAGGCTCGCTCCCTGCCGTGACCCCACCGGTTTCCCCCTCTCCCCATCCAAATCCACCTCCACCTCAGCAGACTTGAAGCCAAACTATGCTTTCAACGTTCCCCAGGCCAAGTCAGAACCCCCGCAGTGGAGGGGACCCTTGATGGGGGGGGGGGCGTGATGGGGGGGGAGGGAGGGACGTGTCCGGGGAGGGAAGGAGCCTCCAGACAGCTCACAGCTCAAGAGGGAGCTTGGAGAGGCCCGTTAGAAGCAGCAGGAAACTGCTGATGAGACTAAAGGGGCCTCTTTCCTGCAGGGACTCTGAATGGTCCTTTCAGACCCCACTGCTCGCTGCTCGCACATAAGTCATATCATCAAAGGGCTGCCTCCCAGGGCCCCTTCCCCAGGGATGGGAGCAGCAGGGCCCCCAGCGTCAGTGAGCCCAGGCACAGAGCTGGCGGGCAGATGGCAGCGAGGGGCTCAGACGGCCCGCCAAGTCCCACTTGATGGTGTCCACCACATCCCTGCCCAGACCTACTCCACAGGCCGTTTCAGCAGTCAGGGACCAGGCTGGGCATCTGGGTGGGGCTGGAACGGACCCCCAGGCCCAGCGTCCCCAGCTATCTGAAAGCAGACCTGCAGTACCCTATATGCCCCCCACCCTGCCATCCTCTGCTAGAGGGGGTGAGCACCCCGAGCAAGGGAGAAACCAAGGTTCTCTCCATCGCCCTGGTTGGGCGGGGGGTGGGGGGGCCACATTTGGCCACAGGCTCTCCCAGGATTGGGCCTTAAGGGATCCACCAAAGCTGAGGAAGCTGTGCTGCCGGAGCTGACACTCGGGAAGCCCGCTCTGGGAGCTGAAGGGGGTCACCTCTCGCCCCTGGCTCTCCACCCCAGGCCTCCCTCAGTCCAGCAGGGAGGGGAGCTCAGCTGCAAGGGCAAGAGAGGCTTCCTGGGGGCAAGGGGCAGGTGGTGCTTTGCAAGGGAAAAGGTCTCTGCTGGGCAGTTAGGGAGCAAAGCAAGGTCGGGAAGCACCCTGAATCGACGCCCACTTGCCCCCACAACACTCGCCCCAGGGAGAGAGGGAAAATCCCACCTTCTCAGACAGCTCCGGGCCATCAGGGCTCAGGTCTGATGGCTACTTTCTGGTCCTGAGTCAACCGGGGAACCAGAGTTCCCTTGGGAACAGACACCATGAGTGGGAAACGGGGGCTCCCAAACAGGAAGTCAGGGACACAGCCTTTGAGAATGACATGTAGGAAGCTGGGGCAGCTAATGAAAAGTGGGGAGCCAAGAGACAGAAAACAGGGTGTGAGGCTTCTGAGGACAAGGGAAAAGAGAACTGGGGACTCTGGAGACAAGAAGGGGGGCCAAGGGCCCTAACGTCTAGGGGTGGAGACTGGGGTTCCAGAGGAGGCCACCATTTCCTACCCAATGCACTTGGGACAAAGCCAACTTGGCTCTATGGGCAGTGGGAACTTTAGAGCAACCCCAAGGCTGGGGAGGGGGAGAGTATAGCTGGCACCCACTCATCCACAAGCCACTGGGGGTACCTCCAGGGCCAGCTCTGACCGCTCCTCCAGGCCTGTGGTGGCAACTCCTTCCATGTCCCCAGAAGTACGGCCCTGACACCGTGCCAGCGCCATGTAACTACGAAGGTATCTCCCTCCCCAGCTCCCCTCATTCTAGAAGCAGCCCAGCTGCCCTCACACTGGTTCAGAAAAGGACATGGGGCTCCAGAGAGATTCGTCGACGGAAGAATGAAGGCGCCTCCCTCGAGTCACTGTCCCGCAATGCCAAACTTTCACACCCTCGGCACCTGGCCCATCTCTGGAACCTGACCAGCCAGTTCAGACTCAGAGCCAGAATCACCTGCTTTCCAGTCCTGACTAGCTGCATGGCCTTGACCAAGGGCCTCGCTGAGCCTCAGTTTCCTCACCTGTAAAGTGAAAAGAACGGCACCTTCATGGTCAGCCTGCATGACTGTGACGAGGATCTAGTAACACAGGTGACCCTTAAGTAGCACAGGTGACAGGGAGCGGAAGGGCGTGCTCTTCCAGGCAACCAGACCCACAAATGATTTCCACGTCCCCTTGGCACACCTGAGCTTGTGCTGGACCCCTGCTGTGCCTGCCCTCCTCACCCCAGCACCCCAGGAACCCTGTCTCCTAACTACACCCCCCTCCACCCGTGTCACATAGTCACACAGTCCCTGATTTATTGGGAAACCCCTCAATCTGCATCCTCCGCCTGGAGAGTCTGTCCGGAATCTGCCGTTGGAGCGGCAGCTGGAATGGTCTGTTCGCCCCAAGGGGAAGTGTGCTCCCTTCCAGTGAGCGCAGCTGAAAACAGACCTGGGAAGCCAGGCCTCAGAGGGCTGGTGGCGCCAAATAGAAAACAGATGGGCAAAAGGGCTCTGAGGTCCCACCGAGGGTGCAGCTTGAGGGACTGTGAGGAAGCTGTAAGATGGGGGTACCGGGTGACGGTGATGGCGAGGGCAAACATCTCAGTGGTGATGGCAACAGGGAAAGTGATGGCAACCCCTCCATGTAAGCATTTCACGCGTTTCCACCTTGTGAGGTGAGAACTGTCGTCCCCATTCTACAGATGGAAACACTGAGGCTCAGAGCTATTCATTCGCCTGCCTCAGGTCACACAGAGATGGGACCTGGACCCCATCTGTCTGGACCCCTTAGGCAGTGCCCCACACGGCCTACCATGCCATAGGGCAAGCATCACGGGACGGGGGTTCCCCATGGTGGAGATGGTAGGGTACTAAGGCGGCGAGTTTAGAACACCCGCAGGTGTGAAGCAATCAGGGGTGTGGCCAGGCTCTTGGGGCCCCGGGCACACCCACCGCCCATGAGAACAGTCTGGGGTGGGGTCTGCGAGGCCCCTGCTGTCACCCAGCCCGTCTCCCAAGGCGGCTCAGTGCTCAGCAGGCACTGCCTTTCCTTTCGGCTCCTCCTCCTCCTCCCTCCCGTTTGGCCTCCTTCCTCCCGGGTGTCGCAGGCAGGAGCGTTCCTGAGGAGGCTCTAAATGTGGCCCAGGCGGGCAGGGAGGCCAGAGGGAGGGCACAGAGAGGCCGGTTGGCGTCCCAGCCCCCACCTGGACAGCACAGGGCCAGGACCCACGGCGCAGCTCTGCGAGGCCTCCCAAAAGGCCCGGCGATTTCCCAGCTCGGCTCCTGCCCCCGCGCAGAGGGCCGGGGAGGCGTCGGAGAGGTGCAGATTTCCCTCTAGGAATCTGCGTGTTTTTTTTAAAAGCAAGCAAACCTGCGAAAGCTTGGGACGAGCCCAGCTAATTTTAGTTTCTAATGAAAACAGCAGGTGGCTGAGAGGATCTGATCTCCCTGGCTGGGCCAGGGCCCTCCAGCCTTGCAGGCGGCAGGCACAGCGGGCACGAGGGCCTCCGGGAAGACCCCAAAGGACCCGAAGCCCTTGATCCAGGAGACGGGGCACCAGCAGGCTGGCGGAGGCAGCCCGGGCTGGCGGAGTAACCTGACCGATGGCACGGCTGTGGGTAGTCCTGCGTGGCTGGGTCAGCGGGTGGCAAATTGCTAAGCCTGTACTCAGCAGTAGCAGGAAGCAGCCTAAATTGGGGCAACGCAGGAGGACAGGTTAAGAAGCAGGACAGACCAAGCCCTGCACAGGCAGCCCAGCCCAGCGCAGCCGAGACTGGTCACGCCCAGGCTTCCCGTCTCGCCCAGACCAGCTTGTGGGTCAGCAAGGGGCATGCGTGTCTCTGGGGGAAAGGCTGAGCCACCTTAGGGTGCAAGGAGGGGATGCCTAAGGCCCCAGGACCCCTGGGCCGCACCCTTGAGGGTCGCCAACCCTCTGCACACAGGAGACATTTCCTTCCCTCATCCCCACCCTTCCCTACCCTGACTGGCGGTGAACGAAGGGGGTCCCGTCAGCAAGGACAAGCTGTGCGGTGGGCATTTCCCGAACACCATGTTCAGCACCGAGGAGGCCACAGGCTACGTGACGCTGAGGTGGCGTCAGGCCCTACGGCTGAAGTGCGGCAGACCCATAGGCAGGGAGGGGCTGGGGAAGAAGTCGAGAATCAGAGCTGGGTTTCTTCCATTCCAGCTTTGCCACTTCCTCGAGGTGGGTCGCCCACCTCACCGGGCCTCAGTTTGCTCATCTATAAAATGGGCCCAAGAGCGCTAACCAGACCACATCCAGCAAGCAGTGTGGCTGAGGGCCTGGGAACCCAGGGCCCTAAGTCTGCACCCACCCCCGGCTCTGTTTCCCATGCGGAGACCAGCTCTTTGCTGGCAAAGACCCTGGGGCTAGGGAACCAGGTGCGAGCGGGGCTAGGCCTCGCGTGGCAAGAAGGGAACAGCTGCTGGTGCAGACACGGAAGGTTTCAGGGGTGGTGGGCACTGGTGCCAGCGCTGGGGCAGGGACACTCCTCAGCGGAAGAGGTTTCTCAGCTTCTCCCTGGAAGCTGTCCCAGTGACTCACGGCCACCCGGCAGCTCACCCCTGAATCCCTACCACTGTTATTTCAGCCGCGGCCCCTCGCTGGGCCCTGAGCCTAGGGGCTGGGCGCGGGAGTGAGCGGCTCCCAGGTCCATCCGCTCCACCATCGACGGCTGGGGCTCCGTCTCTCAGCCTGGCCTAGGCTTGCTGCCCCACTCCCAGCCCAAGAAGGAAACCACGACAGCAGGAAGGGCCGCCCAGAGCCGCTAGTTTACCATCCCCAGGCGGAGATGGCTCTCAGGGGCAGAGACTTGCCCAAGGCCACACTGCAGGCTGGTAGCACAGCTGGACCCCCCCAGCCTGCTCCTCCTGCCCAGGGAACCCCTTGACCACACCCCTCCCCGGAAGCCAGGGTCCAGCACAGCCCAACCTGCCCCTTGGCCAGATGTAAAGGGAGCAGTGGCTGAGACCGAACAGGCGGAATCCCCACACCACAGAGAGAACAGGGACCCCGATCATTCCTCAAGATTCTCCAGGAGGCCAACCCTGGGGGGTCTGGGCAGGAAAGGATCCATCCTGAGGCCCAGTGCCATGTCCCCTCACCAGTTGCCTCCCAAGCCGGGAGCTGGCCCACCGCCAGTAGCTGGGCTCTTGGCGCCCCCTGCAGGCCAAGAGGGCCAGGTGGGACTAGCTCAGCTGGCTGAGGCAGGGAAGCACCCAGGCAGGGCTGAGAGACCCAGCTGGCACCCGCCACTTCCAGAGGCACCCTCACCCTCAGCCATGCCCCGCCTTTACCTCCCTCTGGGAGGCTCTGGACCCCAGGCTTTGACTGGATGCTACCAATCCCCGTGCTCCCCCTGGGTAGGACCGGGCAGGGAGCACCCCATCTTCACTAGCAAGGAGTCAGGGAAGAGTGAAGCAAGTTGGAGGACCTCAGCCAGAGTCCCCTCCTCCCACTCACCATGCCCCCAGGCAGGAGGCAGCTCCGCCATGTTGCAGCTCTGCCCTGCCAGCTGGGAGCCAGCGGCACCCGCCTCATCAAACCACGCTTATTTCTCTCTCAGCAGCCCTCTGGGGCAGCAACTGCAGCTCCACTTGCAGATAAAGGAGGCCAGACCAGGCCACGCGAGGCCTAGCCCCGCTGGCACCTGGTTCCCCAGCCCCAGGGTCTTTGCCAGCAAAGAGCTGGTCTCAGCGTGGGAAACAGAGCCGGGGGTGGGTGCAGACCTGGGGCCCTGGGTTCCCAGGCCCTCAGCCACACTGCTTGCTGGATGTGGTCTGGTTAGCGCTCCTGGGCCCATTTTATAGATGAGCAAACTGAGGCCCGGTGAGGCGGGCGACCCAGCCACAGAGTTGGTTCCCCTTGGGTTTTGGAGACTCTATCACCAATGGCAACCTCTGAAGGGCCCTCCAGGCCGGTGTGACCCTGGCTTCCCGGCTCCTCCTGGGAACTGGGGAGAGCTGGTGCCCACCCCATCTTGCCTGGCATGGGACCCGGGCCCCTGCACTACCCCACAAGCATTTCGATACACAGGCAGGTTTGAGAACCGCGCTCCGGTTCAGCCCACGTGTGGCCCAGACCAGGCAGGAGGCGGCCTGCCACCCTCGCCTTGGTCTCACCCCCACATGGAACCAACCAGGCGGCCTGCCCTTCTGCCCACCGGGGCCAGTTTGGTCTTGCGTCGCATGAACAAATCATTGTCTCCATCACAGGCTCTGAGTCAGGGGTGCCCGGCCCCATGGCCTCCCAGCCGTGAGCCCTCACACACGCGGCTTAGCCTGTCTTCGCCTCCTTTTCTTCCTCCTCCCAGTGAGGCTTCGCTGCTTTGCTGAGAGGACTGAACGCAATCAAGGCAGTGCTTAGCCCAGCCTGACCGGGGCCACTAAAGTTAGCTCTTGCGCCTCTCGGCATCATAAAAATGACCCGAATGTTGAAAAATGTGCTGCACTTCACTCAGGGAAACTAAGGTAACAGGTTTTTGCTACATGTTTCCCTTTCTAGAACTGACGCAGCACTGCCTTATGACAGCTGCTGCCTTATGACAGTGACGTAAGCGTCGGGTGCACATGGTTTAAATTCAGAAAGTTCCTCTGTCTTTTTTGTTTTGTTTTGTTTTGTTTTGTTTTGTTTGAGACTAGGTCTCGCTATTTTTGCCCGTGGAACCGCAGGCTCTTGTTGCCCGGGGTACCACAGAATCAAGCCATCCCCAGCCTCAGCTTCCCAGGTAGCTGGGATTACAGGAGCGCACCACCATGCCCAGCTATTTTTTTGGAACTAGGTCTCACTATGGGCCCCAGGTGGGACTCGAACCGCGATTCCTAGCCCCAGCCACTTCATAGGCTGAAGCTTACAGGCAAGAGCCACCGTGCCCGGCAAGTTCCTCTGTCTTAATGGAACTTTCTACACACTGCCCCGTGGGGGTGCCGTTCCCCCACTCAGCAGCAGCGCCCCCGTCTGAGGCTCGGGCAGATGTCAGTCCGCGCGCACGATCCCCGTGGCCTGACAGCACCCCTTCCCTTGGCCAAACCAGGGGCCTGTGCCCCGCAGTACAGATGGGAGCCCTGAGTCCCAGGTAGTGGGACCTTCTCCCGTGCGGTGTCTTCAGATAAGAACTCTGAGCCTGCTCCCTCCAGGAGGCAATGGCCCCTTCACCTCACTGCCCAGAAAGCCCTGCCCCCCAACAACCCATTTGCCCCCCAACCCCCCGGGGGAGGCCTGCTCCTCAGGAGGCAGCTGGTCTGCTCTCAGAGCTCCTGATCTGTGCTGCTGAGGCTGCAGGTGAGCCAGGGTCCAAAATGCCTCCTGGGAGGAGGGGCAAGGCCCCTTGGCCTCCCTGTGCACACCTGTAGAATGAGGAGTGTGGGGCGCAGCACTTTCAGGCTGCATTCTCTGCATTCTGCTTCCCAAGACCCCAGAAGGCTGCCCCTTGCAGTCCTACCCTGTGTGGGGATCAGGGCTATCTCCCACTGAAGAGGTGGCAACAGGAGGCAGGAAGAAGAGAAGCAGGCTGCCAGCTGTGCACCTACTATGTGCACTTGGCCCTGACCAAGGACAGCTGAGGGGGGCAGAGGGAGGACAGGGTGGCAGGTGGTGGTAGGAGCAAAAGATGCGTGTTATCTGGACGCGGGCTGCAACCCAGGTCTGCCCTTATAAGCCAGGTGACCCCAGGCTGGTCATTTTACCTCTCTGAAGCACACCTGAGCTCAGTCAGCGCTCAGTTAATGCACACCACCTTTCCTTTCTCCGGAGGAGGCTGCTTCTTCCTCACAGTTCATGCACACCCCTTTTCTCCAGAAAGGACCACTTCTTCCTTGCAGGGCCTTTCTCCCGCCCGCTCCCATCCCAGTGAGCATTTCTGTCTTGCTCCTGGACCTGGTGCTTTTTGACCTGGATCCGATTAGACTCAGCGGAGCCTCCCTGGGCCCCTTGGCCCGTTGTGGAGGACAAACAGGAGGAAGACCAGGGGTTTGAAGGGCTGGGAGCTCAGCTCTTGCACATTGCCCTCTCGGCATTCAATCTGGAATCCAGAGAATGGGCAAAGTAACCGTCCCACACGGCTCTGGGACAAGGCTGCAAGAGGAGGAAGCACTTGTGCCCTCTGCCATGCTCTGACGCCCCTGGACTGCCTGATCCCAGCAGACCGGACACATCTCCTCGCCACAACCCTGCCAGGCAGAGCCAGCAAAGCCCCACCCTCAGGCTATAAGCTCCAGGGCCAAGGGGACAGCATGGCACACTTTGTTGCTGAAGCCCCTTTCCCCCTCAGCCCCTGGGGAATGCTGGGAAACGACCACCCCGCCGCCCAGCCTCGCCACACTCACTGTCCGCTCCCAAGTGCTGCACAAAGATACAAGTCTCCTTCTGGTGGCCCTGGGGTGTGACTGGCAGGATCCTGCATTGGGGGGAGTCCCCACTGGGGATGGGGAAAGGGAAGCATTGGCACCACGGCTCCAGCCTCTCAGCTAGAGGGCATCTTGGCCAGTCACCATGGCCGTGTCCCTCCCCGAGCCCTGCCCGCTCTGCCATTTGGCTTGAGGAAGGTAACAGGCAGCTCCAGGGAGCCGCGGCCCCGTCAGGTCCCGAGGAGCCGGGCTGGGCACGAAGGCGAGCAGGCACCCCACCCACACTGCCCTCTCCCCAGGTACCTGGCCAAGCTGTCGTCAGTGGGCAGCATCTCGGAGGAGGAGACGTGCGAGAAGCTCAAGGGCCTGATCCAGAGGCAGGTGCAGATGTGCAAGCGGAACCTGGAGGTGATGGACTCCGTGCGCCGCGGAGCGCAGCTGGCCATCGAGGAGTGCCAGTACCAGTTCCGGAACCGGCGCTGGAACTGCTCCACGCTCGACTCCCTGCCGGTCTTCGGCAAGGTGGTAACGCAAGGTGAGGGAGGTGCTCGAAGGGTGGCTGGGTGAGGCGGCGGGGGACCCCAAGAGCGACCACCGATGCAGGGCTGGGGGACCCCACGCTCCGAAGGGCGGGGCATTCAGACAGCAGGAGCTGCAGGTGGTGGCCGCGCAGGCGTGACCCCGCAGGCGGCTGCTGGCAGAGGCCGGCAGGAGGCTGGGTGGCTGGGCCCACGGAGGAGGCTGTTCAGCCTCCCTGCAGCCCTCCACACCGGGAGCCGCCGGCCTCACCTTGCAGGAGAAGCCACAGGGGGAAGAGTGGGGTAGCCCAGAATGCCCCGAGGCAGCACTGCACAATCAGGATCCAGCCCGGGCTGCAGCGCCACTGCTCTGAGCTGAGCATGCGCTCTTGCACCAGGGCCCACGCAGGCGGGGTTAGGTGCCCTTGATGAGCCGCAGTGAGAGCTCGCCGTGCCCCGTCCTGAGAACAGCACCCAGCTCCCATCCTCTTGGGTTCACAGTCCGTGGAGCAAAAGGCAACAACTAGAGCTCGGGCGAGGTGGTGGTCTGCACACGGTTTTAAGCAGTCCTGAGAAAGATACTCATCTGGCCCTTAAAGGTGGGCGTCCATATTGCAAATGAAGAAACTGAGGCACAGAGAGGTGAAGTGACCTGTCCAAGGTCACCGGACTGGAAAGCGGCAAGGCCAAGACTTGCACCCGGGCCACCCAGCCCCAGGCTCCGTGCTGTGACCCCCGATGAGAAAACGGGGCAAGTCGAGGGTGGACCCCGGCCCGTCGCCAGGGCTGGGGTGCGCAGGGAAGGCCAAGGAGGCGGGTGCTGAGACAGGAAATCTGAGACGGCATTAAGCCAAAGAAAGGGGGCCAGCGCATAGAAAACGTTCCACGGAGGCTCCTGGAGAGGGCTCGGGGTCAAGCCGCTAACCCTCGAGGAAGTGCTAAACCAGCCGCCTCTCTCCACTTCCGGACGTGAAACTGACACTCCCGAGCCACCAAGTCCGCAGGCCTCTTCCACTTGCTCGGGGCAGCAAGGCGTCGCCTGGGCCAACCTTTGTCTTGGCACCTGTGGTCCTGGACGGCTGAGGCTGCTGGGCTTGTGGCAAACCGTTTGGATGTTGTTGGAAACCAACTGTGATAGAAATTTGGAAGCCATTCTCCCGGGAGCTGGCAGAGGCCGGCCAGGCACGATCGCGCCTGGCATACTGAGCGCTGCTGCTCTGGACAAGCGGCGGGGACCAGAGAGCTACTGGGCGCTGGGGATGCCCAGGTCGAGAATACCGGCGCCGCGTGCGTGTGTGCGTGCATGCGTGCGTACGTACGTGCGTGCGTGTGCGTGCGTACGTACA
>PVHY01028281.1:0-15370 GCA_004024945.1 Uropsilus gracilis | reverse complement strand
CCAATTTTACAGTCTGTTCAAGAGCATGGTAGAAGAAGTCTGGAAAAATGGCTTCCAAGTAAAGAGAGATGACTATTGCATATACCAGGACAATGGTGCAGTGAAAGAGTGAGGAAAACCTTGAAGCAAACTGTGTTTACAGTGACAACCCACAAGAGGAAGGGGTGTGCTGTGTCAAATCCCCTATAGTCATTGATTCTAGGGTACACACCATATTAGACCTGGAACCCAGCACTGTCCTCGATAAGGCAATGCACAGAGTTGGTGCCCAGGATAGAGAATAGACTTGAAGAAGTATAAAATGAGGGGTTTGTGGCTGAGGATCCCACTCTATAAACAACCAAAGTTTAAACCAGAGGGGAGAAACCTTATCTTCTTGTAGAGGAGGTTACTACTTGAAGACAAGACTGGGATATACAAAATACCTGCAACCAAGATAAGAAATGTACATTTGTATAGACAAGAGTTTAAATACCTGCCAGTAACCGTAGCAACTAAGGCTCTGTGCTGGTAAAGAGAACAACTGTGACCCTGTACTAACTACAATTTGTCCAGTGCTCCATCTAGTATTCAAAAGTAGCCTAGAATGGAAGTGAACAGAAGACTTTTAAGAGATGCTAAGAATGTGGAGCTGGCGTAGAGAAGAGTATCACCATGGATTCCTATACAAATCTGGTAGCCATGAAATAGTAGGAAGCTTGAATTCCTGATGTCCAGGTGACTCTTTGGTGCCCTACTTCCCTACAATCCTCTTTACCTACTAATCCTTGTTGGTACCAGTTCTCTGATTACTTCCACAGATGAAAAGGTAATGGTCTGAAAGTCTATGCTTACTACAATTCATAACATCCAAAAATGGACATAGTACAAATACTGAGACAAAAAAAAATAAAAAAAGTCCCAGAAGGAGTCTCAATCTAGCAGAACATGACTAAAGAGGAGTTCAGGGTAACAGAACAGCTATAACAATTTTGAAAACCCAAGAACCAATGAAGGCTGTAAAATATGAGGCAGTTACAATTAGAAATTATAGAGCTAAGAAATACCAGAACTAAATTAAAAAATAAAACCACTGACTTCAAAAACAGAAAAAATGAAGACAAAGGAGAGAAATAATAAGCTTAAAGTATAGTATCAGAGAACACATAAATAGAACACAACATACAGAAAAAGAATACTACAAGTAGAGATAGTGCAAGAGTTACATGGGATCACCTAGTAAGAAATAACTTGTATTTGGGGGCCTCAAAGGGAAAGGCACAGAAAACTTTTTAAAGAAATAATCACTAAAAGTATCTGATTCAGGGTAATGAGATAGATGTAATACAAGAGGCTCAAAGGATTTTAAAACAATACTAGAGAGAAATGCCAAGATAGATTATAATAAGTCTGTTGAACACTAGTAATGACAGAATACTAAAAATATCAAAAGAAAAAAGGCGAAACTAAATGGAACTTAAGCTCATTTTTAAGTTTTTTCCTGTTGGTAGTTTATGGTAGCATGGTTTTTATTTTTTAATACAAAAAGAGTTATGTTTAGTATTTTCTTTGGCAATAGAAATTACTTTTATCCTTTAATATGGGTTTTTCTTCTATTACCTTCAGTTGAATACTTTTTCCTTCCATGTAAGAAACTATTATATTTTCTGTATCACTTCAGTTGTACACTGTTGACAATTCATTCCTAATATTCTTTTGGGGGTAATAAATATTTTTAATGAAGTATTTTGCAGGTATCACTGAAAATAAAAACACCAGCATTGGTAGGAAATATTACAAATCTGAATCCTTCTTTTGAGTTCTGAAAGATATTTTAGATAAAATTTATTTTATTGATACCTATAGTCTATTTATGCTACTGGGATCTCTATTTTATCGAATTGCATTCCCTGTGCCTGGAACTTTGCTTGGCAAATGGCACTTGGCACATGGCCACCTCCACCCCCCAAAAAATTAGATAGCACATATTTCTGGCTTCATTTCTTTTTATAGAAAAGCAATATTCCATTGTATGGAATATATTCTTTTCCAGAAAAGGAATAGCTGATCCTAAGATTCATTTGGAATTGCAATGGATAGCAAAAAATCTTGAAAAAGAATAATAAAGGGGACTCATATATTCCAATTTCAAAAATGAACACAAAGCCACAATAATTAAAAGCAGTAAGGCACTGACATAAGTACAGACATATGGACAAAAGGAATGGGAGTTGAAATTCTAAAAATAAATCCATATACCAAAGGTCATTTGATTTTTTACAAGGGTACAAAGACCATTCAATGAGGGATGGTATATTATCTTCAACAAATGAAGCTGAGAGAAATACATATGCAGATTGAAAAGATTGTAGTAAGACTTCTGTCTTGTGCAAAAATACAAAAGTTAACTCAAAATAAATAAAAACCTCAAACAAAGGAAAAAAGATATAACAACTCTTAGAAGAAAGCATAGGACTATTTTACAGAATCTCTAATACACTGGGCTTGGCAATAAATTCTTTGCTATTACACTAAATTCATAAACAACAAATGAAAAAAGTAGGTGAATTACACTATATCAAAGGTATGTATTTTTGCGTATTAGCAAAAGCAAACTAAGAAAGTGAAAGTAATCTAGAAATGGGAGAAAGCATTCTTAAGTCACTTATTTGATACGTGTTTAAAGCCCAGTATCTATAAAGTATCCCTAAAAATCATCAACAACAACAAAAAAACCCCCAACAACCCAACTAAAATTATGTTGCAAGGCTGGGCATGGTGGCTCGTGCCTGTAAGCTTCAGCCTATGAAGCGGTTCGGGCTAGGGATTGCGGTTTGAGTCCCGCCTGGGGCCCGTAGTGAGACCTAGTTCCAAAAACAAAACAAAACAAAACAAAAAACAGCTGGGCGTGGTGGTGCGCGCCTGTAATCCCAACTACCTGGGAAGCTGAGGCTGGGGATTGTTTGAGTCCGTGGTACCCCGGGCAACGAGAGCCTGCGGTTCCACGGGCAAAAATAGTGAGACCTAGTCTCAAAAAAAAAAAAAAATTGTGTTGCAGAAGACTTGAAGACTTGAATAGACATGCCTCTAAAGAAGTTATGAAAATTCCCAACAAGCATATGAAAATATATTCAACATTAGTCATTGGGAAAATGCAAATCAAATCACAAAGAAACACCAATAACACCCACAGGGATGGTATAATTTGTATACAAAACAGTACAAAATAGGAAACAATAAACGTGGGCAAGGATGTGCAGAACTTGAACCCATATACACTTTTGGTGGGAATGTAAAATGGTGTGGTCAATATGGAAAACAGTTGGCAGTTTCTCAAAAAAGTGAATCATAGGATCACCATTTGACTAAAAAATTCCACTCCTCATTATTACCCAAAAAAAACCAGAAAACATATTTCCAAATAAAAATCTGTATACAAATGTTCAGGACAGCACTATGCACAATAGCTGAAAGGTAGGAACAACCCAAATGTCTATCCATAGGGCATGGGTTAACAAAATGAAATACGTGCATATAATGGAACATTATTCAGCCATAAAAAGGAATGAAGTAGTGATACATGCTACAATGTAGATTAGTCTCAAGAATGTTCAGCAAAAGAAGTCACACACAAACCTCACATTATTATCTACTTAAGTAAATCCATCAGATTAGCACTAATCAGGGTAGGGGGAAGGAGAAATGGACAGTGACTATTTAGTAGGTAAGGAATTTCCTTCTGAGATTATGAAATAAACAAGGTGATGTTTGTAAAGTCTGTGAATCTACTCACTGCTACTGAACCATATACTTTGGACATGATTAATTTCATGCCATGATTTCACCTTAACAATGGAAAAATGAGTATTCAATTGATGAGGTGAGATTCAGGGGTGTGTACTTAAAAATATTTGATAATAAGAAATACTGTAATTTTATGAAAGGAAATGACAATTAATAGAGTCAAGAGCTGAGCAAAAGGTCTGCTGTATACATAACGAGGTTATTTTTTAATGGGCTGAGAGATTAATGTAAAAATCATGGCATTAGACTGTCCTCCAGAGACAAAATTTTACTGACTTAGTATAATACTGTTTTATTAATTTAAGATTGTTATATCAGAATGTCATGCCCCTTTATGAATGTTAGAGCTAATGTTGTTAGCAATTAACATGGTGTTCAACATAGAGTAGATCGTTACTAAAAGAAGATTGCTAAACTAAGAGGGCAGGGCACAACCTTTTTCAATTCTGTTCCATTGCAGTGCACATGGCTGGAAATAGATACTTTGCTGAGAGGCAAGATTGAGCTCTCCACACACTATTATGTTTTATCTCTCCTGGAGTACTGGGAAGAGATGGGGTGAAGGGTGAGGTCAGAGGAAAGCTCAAGATATAAAGGTTAAGTGTGATTGGCTTACTTGGTCTCCATCTTTGTGTTCTATTCCTGGGCTCATCTTCCTTTCAACCTGGGTCTGCTTCCCCAATCTCCTCCTCTGTGTCATCTCCAGCCACAGGTCATCTAAACTGGTGTGTGAGTGTGGAGGGATGCGGCTGGGCTGGGAAGAAACTTCACCAGGGACATCCTCTGCAGAGACGGAGGGCAGGATCTGTGTCACTAAGTTGGTGTGAAAAACCTTCTGACTGCGGGAGTAGCTGGGTTTCTTGCCTGATTCTTTCCATAACATGTGGTTCTGGAACACAGAGAAAATTCAACTGGGCAAATATGTTTCTGTCCAGTTTCTCTTGGGTATAACCTCATGTTTTAATATTCCAAATATAAATTCTAGTGAAATATTTTGTTTACAGAAATTTTAGGAACTGTAAAGATTAGGAAGAAAACAAATCTTGTTTCTGTTGAAATTTTTACTTCCAAGGCTAAACAAATCAAATCTTCTACCTTGATCAAAAAATCAGTTCTTTAAAGCAATTACCAAACTTGAAAAGATCATTGCAAATACTTTTTAAAATTCAGTAGTTAGGGCAAAAGCTCTCCCTTAAATAACACCTTCTGACAACAGAATTTGAATAGAAGCCCTTACTACTTCTTCCATGCTTATAAATATTAACCAAATGTATACACAGATGCTTCTTATAAACATAATGTTTTTACTTTTCAGGTTCTAGCTATGCTCTTAGGTACCCTAACTAAAGTACAAAATAAAATTTGCCCACACAACAGAATACCTGCTTTGTATTGATATAAACATCCTCTCTGTTCCCTTTAATCAGTCAATACATAGCTTTTTGGAGAAGAAAAGAAACCCTTTTCTCTCCATGCAAACGTCAAGTCTCACAACCCCCAGTGGATACCTTCACAGCAACACCGCTTTGGAATGTCATCCGCAAGCACTGTGCTTTATGCTATTCTGAGAAAACAAAGCAAAATTTTTCCTTTTTCTATTTCAAGAGTCTACCTTTAAAGTATATACATATGCATATGATTATACAAATACATATATATGTATATGTGTATATATACATATATATGCATATGATTATACAAATACATATATATTTACAATATATATGTTATATATATTACATATATATTATACAAATACATATATGATTATACAAATACATATATGTATATGTATAATCATATGCATATACATGTATATATATACATATATGTATTTGTATAATCATATGCATATATATGTATATACATGGGGAGGGAGGAAAGGACAGAAGAGAGAGGGAAAGAGAGTTAGACAGAGGGAAGAGAGAGGAGGGGGATGGATAGTTGTTGCATAATAATTTGGGGAATATTCTGGAATTGAAACTCTTTAAAGCTCTCCAGGCAATTCTAAATGGAATCAATGTTAATAACCACTGATACCAGGTAGGTATTCCAGAAGGCAAGACAGGGCATACCAATGAGTTCCCTGGTGTCAGTTTTTTTTCTTTCTTGAACCATATATTCCATTTATATACACATAGGTGGGCTTTAGACAATTTTGCAACCTGGAAATTCCAGTAGGCACAGACAGACACTAGGCACAAACCTTAAGTCCCCTTTAAGGTTTTCTTTTTATGGTCAAAGGACCAACCTATCAAGAGAGAAAACTTTTAAACTATCACTGTACTTATCCTTGCATGGTAAAACAATGTATCATTCCTCCATCCCCTGCCTTCCTCAGCAAAGTGTGAGTGAGGAACTCTGAAAGTCACCCAGCTACATAGTGAAGCACAATTTCTGTCCCCAGTCAAATGGTAGTGAGAAATCCCAGAAAGTTGGTACTCTGACCCTCTGCCAGTGGTAGTGAAGCTTTCTCCCAGGATGTCTTCCATCCCTTACCTAGTGATAATGAGGTATCCCTCCTCTGCTCTGCTGGTATGATATACTTGAAGGCATAGATAATGCTAGAATGTTAGCCACCACTCTACATTTGCAAAGTTTCCTGACCCCTTGGGGATGAAGAACAAGTGTTCTCCAGTCATGGGGTATCAGTGCATACCTAGTGGAGAACCTTAACTCCCATCCCAACCCTTATGAGTAGTGAGATACTATCTCTGCATCAGCTTATTAATATAGGTCAAATAAGGAGACTGGTATTTCACCCACACTTGGCAATAATGAGGCAGTGCCCACTTTCCCATATTGGAGTGGTGTCAGAGGTGGTGTGTCAGAACAGTGGACTTAAATAAGACACAAAGACTGAAAATATACTATTTCTAATGACTACAATAAAAACTTCATCATGCAAGAATGAAGAAAATCTCAACCTGAATAAGAAAAAATGAGTCAACAGATGCTGGTACCAACAAGACACAGATACTGGAATTATCTAACAATGATTTTGAAACAATTGCCATAAGATGCTTCAAACAAATGATACAATATTCTTGAAAAGAAATGAAAAAAAAAATAGTATACCCCCAAATTAAATCATATAGAAGAACAGAAGACATATAGAATACTAATTTTCAAATTGAAAAATATAGCCAAAATAAATAATTTAATGGAGAATAGGAGAATGGAGAGGACAAAGGATCCCTGAACTTGAAGATAGAATAATATAAATTATACAATCAGAATGACAGAGAAAATAAACTGAAGAGAAAAAGAACAGAAGCTCAAGTAAAATGATCAAGAAAGACATTAGAGTACAAGAAAATGTTAGAGCAACTGGGACCTAAAAAAGAGAAAGTAAAGTGGGGGTGTACATGAAGAAGCATTCAAAAAAATAATGACCCAAAGTCCCCAAATTTGGCAAAAAACATAAATCTCAGATTTATGTTAAACAAATCCAAAATAGGTTACAGCCAATAAATTCACATGAGCAAACATAATCAAGCCTCTGAAATCTAAGGACAAAGAAGAAAAAAAAATTTTTTTTTGAGACTAGGTCTTGCTATTTTGACTGGGGAACCACAGGCTCACATTGCCGGGGGTACCACAGACTCAAGGAATCCCCAGTCTCAGCTTCCTAGGTAGCTGGGGTTACAGGCAAGCGCCACCACTCCCAGCTATTTTTGGAGACCAGGTCTTGTTATGTTGCCCCAGGCGGGTCTCGAACTGAAACACTCACGTGATTCCTAGTCTCAGCTGCGCAAAAAGGCTGTGCTTAATGGCACACATCACCATGCCTTGCCAAAGAAGAAATCTTGAAAAAGTGAGTGAGAAAATACAACCTTGTAAGAGTAAGACAATTTGCATGACATTATCAGAAAGTCTGGAGGCCAGGCAGAAATAGCACAATATTCTTTTCCTCAAAAGTCTTTTTGCTTTTTCCAAAAAAAGAATTGTTAATGTATAATTCAATACCCAATGAAAATATTCCTCAGAAATGAAGGAAAATTGAAGACAATCTCAGAGGAAGGAAAACTAGAAAATTTGTTGCCATCAGATATAGTTTTTAAATGATTAAAGAAAGTAATAAAAGAATCATCTACAAACATAAAGAAGAAAAATTTAAAACATTAAAAATATGAATATATACAATAGACATTCCTATTCCTCTTGAGATTTGTAAATTATACATATAGTTATTATGTATACATTTTCTGAGTGTTCCCTCAATGTGTTTTAGAGGGAATATTTAATAAATTATAAGCAGGACAGGATAAAAGTATTTAAAGGTAGGTAAGGATTCTACATTTCATTTGAACTGGTAAAATGATAACACTAGTAGACCATAAGTTCTATACACACAATGCACTACTTAGAGCAGTTAGCAAAAAATCAGTAAGAAAGCCAAATCAATGATATATGCTAAAAATGGTATTCTGAAATTTCTTCAAGTAACCTATAGACATGTCAGAAAACAATAAACAGAAAACAAAAAGTAAAAAGGCAGGCTTAGTCCTCAAATCACTTTAAATATGTAAATGGTAAATTATTTTATCTTTCCCATAGGTAATACTGTGGTTTTGATTTTTTAATTAATTGGATAATTAATTAAATTTATTTGTCTATTTATTTGTTCTTTAATGGCATCTCTATGTACTCAGATTTGTACTAGCTGAGTCAGCATGGTGGAGTTTGGAAGGATCCAAATGTTGTTGTGGATTACTTGGGTATAGATTGCTCATGCTTGTGACTTTCCCATTATACTTCCTCTTTGGCATATTAGATGAGCAATCTGGCAATCCCATTGCTATCAATGTGCTGACAATGTAAGTAAGAATAGGGGAGGGGAGGTGCAGATCAGTACACCTGATCTTTTCTTTTCTCTTCTGGGTACCCTCCTGGTGTGGAGAAGTCCAACTCCTCCACAAGTTTTCCCCTCTTTCAAAGAAATGTTCCTCCACACCAACTATGGTCCTTCTTCTCCAGGAATCCTGGGCTAAGTTGATGGTCCTATCACCAGTGTCCTTTACTCTAGACCACACATTCCAAGTTCCTCTCTCCACTCATCTCCTAAACTCAATGTAATATGAATAGTCTCAGTGCCAAGCCTGTTGAAGTCTGTGGGGGGCTTCCATGGTTCCTTTTATGGAACCTGCTTCTGAGGTCATTCTGGGGTTCAGAAGGGTCTACTTGTTAGGGCATACCATGGTGGTGTTGCTTTTAGGTTCCAGAGTGAGTCTTACTTGGGTCTGTGTGGCTTAACCATAGTGGATCTACTTCCAGATTACAGAAATACATTTTTGTAAAACACCTACAGATCATTTACCAAGACAGAACATATCCTATGTCATAAGATAAATCTCAACAAAATACTTGAAATCATACAGGTTATGCGATTTGACAGCAATGACATCAAACTAGAAACCAATAAAGACAATAGGAAAACCTCCAAACACTGGGAAACTCAATGTACACATTTCCAAAAAACCTACAACCTAAAGAGTAAGTATAAAGGGAAATGAACAATACTTCCAATTGAGCAAAAATCAAACTGTATCAAAATTTGTGAAATATAGCTTGAATAGTACAGAAAGACTATAAAGGCTAATTGCCTGCATTGGAAAAGCAAGTGAAACCAGCAACATGGCAGAATAAGATCTCACCTGTTTAAGTCTTTCCATCAAGAATAATTCTTCTACTCATGTGCAGGAAGAAATGCCTTTGTGGGAGCTGGTGGATCTGGCATCACATGCCAGGGACCCAAAAGACCTTATCCACCTATATTTTAGGTATTCAGATATTGGTATTAGCTGTGGACTCTGCAATGACCCATGAATCAGCTTCACTTCCTCTTGGCCATGGTGAGAAGCCTCTGAAAACACTATCTCAGACAGTCACCCAGAAAACATTAAAGAATTCTCAGAGAGCTTTAAAAGAACATGAGTCCTATTAACTAAAGAATGAATACTACATAGCAGTCACTCAGAATTCCCCAGTTCCCTGTGTGGGTACCTGAGAGCAGTGGTTACATTGACCTTTGGGAAATGATTAGTGAGTACATGTGAAAAATAAGCCTGAATATGTGGGACAGGGAGAGAGGAAAGAAAATCTTGAGCTTTGGTGCCAACTTTTGGAAAATAAAAGGGTTTTAGCACCTATCCTGGTTGCTTTGCAGGTTCATGAAAAGGCATACAAAATTTAGAAATCCACCACAAGAGGGAGTAAGATCATAAAAAGTCAGACATCTGTAGGGCTGACAGCGGTATTTCTTTCCCAAAGGTATTAGTAAAGATTGGAGGAGGTGATGCTTCTTCATTTGTGAAGACAGCAACACAAAACTTAAAGGAAATGAAAAGTTAAGGAAGCAAAATACTGCTAAAGACCACAATAATATTGTGGTAACCTAATCCAAAGACATGGAAATCTACAATTAATCAGCTATTCAAAAATAGCTGTTTTAAAGAAACTCAATGAGCTACAAATAACACAGTAAGATAATTTGACAAAAATCAAGAAAACAGTAAACAAAGAAGTTTAACATAGACAAAGAATTAATTAAAAGGAACCAAATTTTGGAGTGGAAGATATAATGAATGGAATGAAGAATGCAAAAGAAAGCATCAGTAGCAGACTAAATTAAAAAGAAAGAATCTATGAGGTAGAAGCAAAAAGGTTTGAAATCATCCAGTTGCAGAAGAAAATGAAAAAGAGAGAATACCTATGTGATTTAAGGGATAACATAAAAACATTTAGACATTCCAGAAGGAAAGGAGAAAGAAAAGGGAACAGAATACCTATTTAAAGAAATAATGTCTGAGATTACCCCCAATCTGGCAAGATATGTACACTTCTAAGTTCATGAAGTTTATAGGTCACCAAACAAAATCTACTTAAATAGATCTTCTCCAAGATATAGATAATAAAGCCATCAATTTTCAAAGTCAAAGGTTATTTTAAAGGAAAGGAGGAGTTTGTAACTAATCAGGGAACTTTGATAGAGATACCAGTAGATTTCTCTCCAAAAACTTCATAGGCCAGAAGGGAATGAGATAATATACTAGTATTGAGATTTAAAAAACAAAAACAAAAGAAAAAAAAACCTGCTAACCAAGACTACTTTACCTAGTAAAGTTATTATTCAGGTGTAATGATGAAATAAAAACTTCCCCAGACAAAGAAATAACTGAGGGAATTTAATACAATTAGACTTGTCATATAATAAATGTAGAAATCAATTCCTCAAGTTAAGACAATAGTTTTTAACACAAAATATATGGAAAAGTATAACAATACTAGTTAAAGATATTGTCAAATGACAGTAAGGATATTGTCAAATTGTTGAGGATATTGTAAAATGCAGAATACTCCAATGCTGTAATTATTATGATTATGCTATTCTAACAACTCCAATATGGAAGTTGAAGTACAACAGTATTAAAAATAACTAGAGTTACAGTAATTTGCTAATTATACACAATATAAAAAACATAATATCTGAGTAAAGTTAAGTTGCGATCAGTGTAAATTAGAATATTACATTTACAGGATGTTTTATGTATGCCTTATGGTAACTAGGAAACAAAAACCTATAGTACACTCACATGCAAGAAATAAAAATGAATCAAAGTATGTATCTTTAGAAAATTATCCACTTTCAGTGGGGCGTGGTGGCATGCACCTTTAATCCCAGCCTAAGTAGGTCGAGGTTAGGAATCACTTGAGTCCATGGGTTCGAAACTACCCTGGACAACAAAGCAAGTCCTAGTCTCAAAAAAATTAAATTAAATTAAAATAAAATAAAAAATTACCCATGCTTAAAGAGAGGAAGAAAGGAATAAAATACTACAAAAAAAGAAACCCAGAAAACAATGAATAAGACAGCATTATTAAGTTATTTCCTATTAGTAACTATTTGAAAGGTAATTATTTAGTAAAAAGACAGAGTGGCTGTTTGGAATAAAAAAAAAAAGCAAAACAGACATATACTACCTATAAGAGACAGACTTGAGCTTTAAGGACATACATAGGATCACAGTGAAGAAATGGAAAAAAACATATTCCATGCAAGTGGAATTTAAAAAAAGAGAGGGATAATTATATTTATATCATATAAGATAAAATTTAAGCTAAAAAGGATAACAAGAGACGAAGAAGGTCATTAGTTATGCCAGAACATTAGAGCATACAAATGTGTTAAGCAAATAATACATATACAAAGGGAGAAATGTACAATAATACATAATAGTAGGAAATTTTAGTACCCCAGTTTTTATATGAATATATAATTCCAACAGTGGAATTTATAATTCCAAAAGTGATGCTGGGAAAACTGAACTGCTACATGCAAGAGAATGAATCTAAGACTACTCTCTCACACCACACACAGAAACCAACTCACCCAATGGATGAAAGACTTGGATGTAAGACCTTAAACCATAAAATACATAGAACAAAACAGGCAAAACATCCCATTACATACATTGCAGAGACATCTTTCAGGACATACAGAAGCAGAGAAAATGAAGGGAAACATTAACAGCTGGGTTTACATGAAACTAAAAAGTTTCTGTACAGCAAAAGAAACAATAACCAAAACAAAGAGACACATGGCTGAATGGGAAAACATATTTGCACTCCATACAACTGATAAAGGATTGACATAAAAAATCTACAAAGAACTCATATGACTCAACAAAAACAAAACAAACAGCCCAGTTTAAAAATGGGCAGAAGAGTTTCAAAGATACCTATTCAAATATGAAATACTATTGGCCAATAGTTATATGGAAAAAAATGCTCAACTTAACTTATAATCAGGGGAATGCAAATCAAAATCAAAATGAGATACCACTAATGAGAATGGCCCATTTCAACATGGGCAACAAGAAATACTATCCAGGGCATGGAGAAAAGGGAACACTTTTACACAACTGATTCAAACATTATGGAAAGCTGTGTGGGGAATCTTTCAAACTACTGAAAATGGAGCTACCATTTGATCTAGTGATTGAACTTTCAGGAATCTACCCAAATGGTACAAAAACACTAATTTGAAAGGAAACATGTCTCCTGTGTTGGTGTTAAGATACGGAAACAACTCAAATGCCCCCAAACTGATGAATAGATCAGAAAGATGTGGTATATTTACACAATGTGTATATTTACACAGTGATTACTCAGTGATCAGAAAAGACAAATTCATGTCATTTGCAGCAACATGGAATTATGCCAGCAAAAATTAGTCAGAAGGGAAAAGATAAATACCAGATGGTCTCACTTATATGTAAAATATATAGAAACCAAGCAAAATGACACGAAAAGTTAAAATAGCTAGCTTTTTATAGAACTGAAATCTACAGTAAGGGAGGGGGAGTAAGAAAGTACAAATCAGGGGAGGGATGAGCAGAAGGGAATGTGACGATGGTTCATGGGTGATATATTGGTGAAAGAGTGATGTACAATAAAAATGTAAGAAAAAGTATATAATAAATAGAAAAGTAATAATAAAGTTGAAATCTTGCCATTTGTGACAATATGTTTGGAACTTGAGGAACTTATGCTAAGTGAAATAATAAGAAGAAAGACAAGTACTGTATGATTTCACTCATCTGTGGAATAAAAAGAACCAAAACAATAGACCAAACAAACGAAAAGCAAAAACAAATCCCTAGACTCTAGGAACAGAATGGTGGTTACCATAGAGAATGTGGGGGTATAACAGGTAAAGGAGACCAATTAGTTGGTGATAATTAGTGACTGGACATTTGTTGGTGGGTGTGGTATGATAGAGCTGCATAGGTAAGAAACTGTACAAATGTAACCTATTTAATGTTTTAAACCAATATTATCTCAACAAAATAATAATAATGCAAATCTACAATCAATATCATACTTAAGAAAGAAGTTTTAAAGCTTATTGTACTTATCAGGAATAAGACAAAGGTTCTCATTTTCACCATTCTTGGTCAATGTAGTACTGGCAGATATTAATAGAGAAATTAGGCATGATAAAGGTATTCAAGTTGGAAAAGAAAAAGCAAATTTGTATTTGTAGATGATATGATTTTACATACAGAAAAAATTTAAACTCACTAAAAAACTGTTAATGAATTTTAAAGATAAACAATTCAGAAAATTTGCAGAATACTAGACCAACAAAATATCTGAAAAAGAAATACAGAAAATAATACTATTCATGATAGTATTAAAATCAATAGGATAGTTAGAAATAAATTTAAACAAGGATGAAATATCTGTACAATAAAAACTATAACACATTAATGAAGTAAATTAAAAAGAAAGAAACTAATGGAAAGGTAATCCATGTTCATGGACTAGAAAAATTAATATTAAAATTTCCATACTATCCCTTTCAAAATTTTAGTTCTATTCTTCACAAAAACAGAAAAAATAGTTCTAAAACCTGTATTGTATACAAAAAAAACCCCAAATAACCAAAGTCATCATGAAAAAGAACAAAGTAGGAAGTATCACACTTTTTAATCTCAAGCTATACTAAAGCTGTCCTAATCAAAACAGCATGGAACTGGAAGAAAAATAGACACATAGACTAATAAACAAAACAGAGATCCCACAAATAGACTCCCACATAAGGTCAACTAATATTTGGTAAGACAAAAGGATAGTTTCTTTAACAAATGGTGGAGGGAAAACTGAAACAGCATATGCAGAAAAGTGAAATTAAACTCCTATCTTACACCAGTCACAAAAATTAACTTAAGGTGGACTGAAAATTTTAAACATAACTCCTAAGATCATAAAACTCCTAGAAGAAAACACAGGGAAGGTCCTCCTTGATATGATTTGATCAAAGCTTTTTAGATATGGTACCATAAACATAAGCAGTGAAAGCAAAATCAACAAGTAAGACTCTATCAAAACTAAGAAGCTTCTGCACAGTAAGAAAAATTAAACTACCAAAACAAAAGATAATCTACAAAATGAGAGAAAATATTTTTAAACCACATATCTGACCAGACATTACTATTCAAATTATATAAAAATCTCATGCAACTCAATAATGAGAGAAAAACAACCTGACTGAAAAATCATCAGAGGAACTGGATAGGTGATTATTTTCTAAAGAGACATTCAATGGCCAACAGGTACATGAAAAGTTAATCAACATCACTGATCATTTGGGAAATGTAAATCAAAGAAAGTCACAATGAGATAGCACTTCATACCTCTTACAATGGCTGTCATCAAGAAGACAAGAGATAACAAATATATTTTGTAGAAAAGAAACCTTGTGCATTGTTGGCAAGAATGTAAATCTACGAGCCACTAAGGAAGACATGTGGAGGTTCCACAAAAAATTAAAAATAGAACCACATGATCTTGTAGTTTCACTTTTTAGTCTATAGTCAAAGGAAATATGCACGATTGTTAGAGATAAATGTACTTCCATGTTTACTACAGCATTATTCAGTCATTAAATATGGAAACAACCTAAGTGTGTCAATAGTTGAATAGATAAAAATATGTGAACAT
Organism: Uropsilus gracilis; assembly: GCA_004024945.1. Lineage (NCBI taxonomy): Eukaryota > Metazoa > Chordata > Mammalia > Eulipotyphla > Talpidae > Uropsilus > Uropsilus gracilis. Next base: position 79 of record PVHY01028281.1, on the reverse strand, counting down.
TCACACTCACACACTTCAGTCATGAGAAAGAAATCCTGCCATTTGCAACAACATGGATGGACTTTGAAGGCATTATGCC
>PVHY01028280.1:0-15398 GCA_004024945.1 Uropsilus gracilis | reverse complement strand
GGGGGGGGGGGGGGGGGAAGCACAGCGAATTCGGGAAAACAAACTCCCACATTTAATTAGATTAGTAACTGCCTGGCCACTTCTCCAAGCGCCTACTGGTCCTCCGGGGCCTTTTTCCCTTTGAGAGGTCGCTGCTTTGACTCAAGGATGGTACTGACAATACTATTCCCAATACTCACCACCATCACTAGGACAAGCTTTCCACGTTAGGCAAGGAAGTCCCTTCCAGGGACCAGTGAAGTAAAGGTAAAAGAACCAAACGACCCAAATTCACTCCCATAGGGCAGAAAAGGTGCGGAGACCAAACAGCTTGAACACCCAAGAGCACCCCCAAACTAGCCAAGTCCGCCTCCTCGCTGTCGTCTTCTGCCTCAACCAGCACGTAGCACGTACAGCACATCTGACCAACTTGAAATGTTTTAGGCGGCTGGTTATTCTAGTAGCTCTGTTACTGCTCAACATTTTCATTCCCCTTTTGCCTCCGTCTTCAAAACTGGTTTAACAAGTCATCTCAGAAAACAAACCATTCAACCCCAATATACTTCATGATTAAATGGTAATGTGATTAAATAAAGTCAGGTATCTCACTTTAAGACAGCACATTTGCGCCACAACACACTGCTACGTATTGGTACGGCTCTGGGCTAGTTTATGCGTAGCCTACTGCTCAGTTTTCAGAAGCTAAGCTAAAATGTCTAGGCCAAAGTCTTAGATTCAACCATGGTTCTTTCTAGTCAAGTTACAAGAACCTATCAAGTATTATAGGGGAAATAGCTCATTGGCTTGGGTTACAAAATCCTTGAGTTTGGCTTTTTATTATATTGGAAGTAATGTTATTTATTACAGCATACTCTGCTTTAAACATTTAACAAAACTGCAAGGACTAGTAGAAATAGAAAAAAATCTCAGTATTAGTAAAAGCAAACCTCCCAAATTCCATTTGTAGGCCGTAAGAGCATGAGCACAACCGTATGGGAGGAGATAACCAGTCTCTCCCTTCATATATATTCTTTTTTATTGTCTTGTTATACCTTCCCAAAACAGACATTCAACAGTAGTTAGAATGGCCATCTCCCAACATTTAAAAAAACCGCACCCCCCAATGGGTGAACAAAGTAAAGAATAGTAAGTAACCTAGAGTTCAGCTGATTAAGCCACTGTGGAACCTTAAAATGGTGAGGTCTTCCAATTTCAAAATGATGTGTCTTCAACTTGTGTCATCATTTTAGTGGAAAAACAAATTTTAATTTTGGTGAAATGAGATTCATCTCCCGACAGGATTAGTAACATCATTCACTCAATTTCATTCTTCTTTGTGAACTGTGAAGAGAATGAATGGTAGCTAGAAGATCAATGGGATTCCAGCTCCAGCCGCAGATGGAATGAAGAAATACCACAAGAACACCTATATTTTGATTACAAAGCTAACAGTTTTAAATCTGCAACTGAATTACAGACCAACTACACCACAACCTTTTCAAATGGCAAAAATACAAAAAAGTTAAGTGTTACAAAAATATTTCAGAAAAAGTGCATAGTCTAAGTGCATAGTAAATAAAAGCACTGAAAATATCTTGCTAGAGGGAGTTCAGCTCGGAATAGTTACCAAAGCTAAACGTTTCTTATTTTACACAAACTATACTCAAAAATAGCTTTATGAGACTGATTTCCGGCTAAAAGTATCAAAGGGTTTATTCATCAAGAAACAAATATCTTAACTGACATGAGTGGATAGAAAAGAAACAAAGAAGCTGCCGACCCCCAAACATACTCATTTAGTCTGCAGTATGACCATACTAACATGTCATTTTTAATGGCAGAAATGTGGTAATCGTGGAATCAATTATTGCTAAAGTCGTTTTTAAATAATTTAAAAAAAAAAACCAAACTCAAACCTGACACTATCTGAATGAAATGTTCTCAATTTACAGCTTCAATGTTATTTTACAAAATACCTACATTTACACAATAGGCTCCTGGCAGCATCTTCAGACAGAGGTTCTTTTAAATTTCTCCTGACATGCTATAACTGAATAAATTATACTCTTTAAAGAGAATTTTCAATAAGCTTTTTTTCCTCTTAGGTTAGAAAAAAGAAGGTGCACTTAAAATTGAGAGGAAGCTCAATTTATAGAAATGGGGAAGGGTAGGGAGGGTCAGCCCTCAGGTAGAAATTCAAGTGGTTTGATGCTGAGGATAAGTAAATCTGTTCAAAGCCAATTAACTAGGAATTTAAATAGTCAAACCCTTTAAAGCTTTCATTCTTACTCAAAATCAGTCCAGCATTAGTCTGCAGTGGTAAGGGTTACAATACCAGTGCTGGCATCTGCAGTTTCTGATATTGTACCTACAAGTCATTTTTTTAAAAAAAAGAGCAAAGAAAAACTAAAGAATGCCTTTCCCCTTCAAACGAAAAAAAACAAAAACAAAAAACTTCTTAAATAAAAACTGAGACATCAAAACACTAAATCTAAATGATTTGCAAAGGAATCTTATGTAACAAATGGCTTGAAGTAGTCTATTAAAAAATTGGGTCAATTTTGATTTCATAGAGTGAGTCAGCAAGGCATTTTTGTTGTTTAAAAAAAATCTCATTTCCTTACAGAAACAGTTTTTAGTTTTTAATGAACTTGTAAACAAAAAAGTTCCCATTTCAAAATAAAAACAAAATCCCAGATCATATAGATGTTTACAGTGATTACATTTATCTAAGCAACATACATACATATTCAGTTGTAAGATGTTAACTAAATTTGTGACAAATATGCTTTTTTTTTTTTTAATACCAAGAACATTATAGAGTTAATGCAGAGTCCTAAAGGATAATCTAGTAGTCACTAAGTTTTCTTAAGTCTTCACTTTAGATGCTGTTATTTCTAGCACAGGTAAGCAGGCAGAGTCTTTCATATGCTCAAACACTGGAATCTTTGGTTGCTACCATATCAGCTGGCTTACAAACAAGAAGCCAACCATTTTAAGAATGTTTTAAGTGAACAACTTGCAAACCCCAGGGATGTAGAAACCCTAAGAACGCACAATTGTGAGCATTTACAAACCATCACAACTGTGGCCGAAGACTGTTCATGCCGTTCTTCTGAAATAAGATCTCAAAGCAGTATAGTTCAAAACAAAAGGTTTTAACAAAAAATTGGCATATGCACAATTTTTCCACCAATTTGTGTGTCAACCATTTAGTTAACTTTTCCACTTGAAAAAATGCAATAGAAAACTGGACACCATGTTTCACTATCTCAGTTAATATTCACAATTACAGCGCTACAACTCAGGACACAGCATCACCAATGCTGCCCGGAGCCAGTTTATACTGAAGTAAGTTCTTTACATCAAGTAAATGGTTGTCCACAACCACTGGCTAGTGTACATATGAACTAAAATTTCTAGATTTGGGGAGAAACAAATGCTGCTCCGATCATCTGCTCTGCTTCTTCTGTTCCTCATTCATGCTTAGAAACCTGTTAAAGAATCAAAACAAAAAAGAATGTCAAAATTTCAAGTTAAAAAAAAACTATTAAAATGCTACCCAAAATAGGGAAATTACGTGAAATTGGGCCATTAATTCTAAATTACTTTAGAATGGTGTTCATTTAAAAATTGCTGCTTCAATTTTTTTAGAAACAAATTAAACTTTTCTGTTCTGGATTGGTAGGTAGGAGGTTTTACATGGAGACTCCCAGTCAGCACTTTCTCAAATTAGATTATTGTTCAAATGAACCTGTTTTGTTCATGTCTGTATTTCTAGTACCTACAACTTAGGATGTGCCCAGTTATTTGTTGAATGAACGAAGTCACCTTAACAACTGAAAAGTCATCTGTAACATTGTAAACAGGAACTTTGTGTATTTCTGATGCAAATAAAAAGGAGTGGTAAGGTTTAACAAATGTGTTCAAGGCATGCCTGAATTACTGCACCAAGCACAAAGCTCACAGGCCTATTGTTATTTGGACAGATCTCTTGACCTTTACAAGCAATTACTCCTATCAGTTATTCCAAAAAGGGGGCTAGGTCTGTCACTGACTGAAAATGGAAAGAGAGGATTCTGGTTTTATTTCCTATGTCTTCTCACCCTCAATATGCTACACTTCCCTCCTTCCTGTCAATGAGATCCGGAAGCTTCAACAGAGAGGTAGGTTTCAGGTAACAAGAGTTACACGCTTCATCTTGCCCACCCCCCCCAGAAGTGTCCCTCATAGGACCATAAAAATGGCATTGCACCTCTCTTCCACCTGCAGCCCTTCTTTAAAGATGCTCCGTGATCTACTTTCAAGTTCTCCTAGTCTACCTAGTCATCGACTCGTTCTAATTCACTTCCTTACTCATTTCTTTAGCACAGTTTCTATCAATCATAAACTATTGTTGCACTGTTTAAATATGTTAGACCATGCCCTAAAAAGTGCTACTTGTATACTTCTTGTCTACGCATATGTGTGTTTGCTTTTTCAAAGATAACACCAAACACGTGGGTATACTTTTTTGATAAACATTCTCTCCACTATAACCGGGAGCTTTTCCATGTTGAGGGCAATACAAATGCTGTACTTCACTGTCTCTCCATGGTGCCTACCTACTCAAAACAGAGAAAAGACCTCTGTTGCCTCCATCATCACTACAGTTCAGAAAGCAAACGCCAAAAAAAAAGTTCCCACAATAAATTACCTACATTTGATTTGTCATTAAATAGGATTAACAAGGAAAATATTAAGACTGTCAAAGCAAACCCAAATTAGTTTAACAGATTACAGAGGAAAAGGTAAGTTACACTATCAAAGTATTAGGAAACTCCCATGTCTTTAATAGGGATGAGAGCTGTGTCTAGCCAAGAATGATACTGGTTCATCTTTTAATCTGGTATCTGATGAACTGCTGAATCAACTACTGTTTACAAATTGCTTAGGGACTGGTTAAAGTTGCTAGCCTAGCCATATTCCTGGTAGAATAGAGCAGTCAAATCCGGATTTAACGCTTCAGGTTGGCCAATGGTAGGATACTCCACCCAGGGATCAATGTTTCTCCAGTGAATTGTCCTAAGACGTTACTGAAGTCTGTGGAGGCGACATATCCACGGGTGCATTCAGCGGGCATTCCACATTCATCTTCAAGTCCTAAGCGTCCTTTCCCCAAGCATGGATCACTCCTTGGTTTTTATCTTGCAGTGTAGGTGGCATCTCCTGGCTTCCGAAAGTTCAAAAACCCATCTTGACCGTATTAACAGCTAAAATAAGGGGCGATTTCCTTTGTTCCTACAAAAGATGGCGGAAGGGGGGAGAGGTAAAACACTGTTTGTAGGATTAATGTAGGATCAACTCAAGAACTAAAAGTTACATTTGTTTCTTCTCAAATGCATAGAATCACTCTAGGTGTCCCTAACTTTCCAGTAGAATCAAACTTTTTTAGACATTTATGTAATTTATTTTTTATGTAATAGTACGACTTTTGGGATTTTTAATGTCCTTTCATAATTTAAGACATAACTTTTTAGAAAGCAATTTTTAATATGGTATTTGTATTCATTTACCGTTCACATTACTTTACTAAATGTGCTTGTATGATTTTTTCAGTTGCAGACTCTAGCCTGGAGAATTAAACATTGGCAGTTTAAAAGTAAAGAAAAATAAACCACAAACTAACAAAACTAAACGAAAGTGCACTAAATTAGGAAAGGAAACTAATCTTACTTTTACGATTACAATTAAGTGACAGGCAGAGCAGGTGTATCATCTAAAATGCATTAATACAAAGATGATAATCTGACTTGTCTTTCGAGTGCATGGGTCATTTATGCTACAGGTCTGAGCTTGTTAAATTTTAAAATACCTGTTAAACAGATTCCTCCCCCATCTGGTAGAGGGTCGAACTATACACCAGAGAGAAAGCACCAGCGAACTCCTCTGTGTCTTGACTGTTGTATCATTCGTAAGTTTGACAGCTTGAAAGTTCCATAGATCCAACAGATCGTTGACATCACTAGTCAATTCTTGGATCCTTGTCTTCACTTCCTTCCTTTTGGGCTATTTAGTTCTTTCCCCTCCAGCTTTACTGTCCAGTGAAAAAAGCTGACAAAAATTTCAGCAACCAGATGCAGTTCATTCTACTTCTTTGGACTGAGTGTATTCAGAGCAGATCAGTCTCTCCAGATATTGCAAGGATGTCCCCTGTGATTAGGGTTACGTTGCTGAGTGACCAGCCACGTTCCTAGCAGCAATCGGTGAATTCAAAAAAAGTTAAGCTACACAGAAACGGTAGGTGAAACCCAGTAAATACTGAAAGGTTATTCAGGGAAGATCATGGCATGGGTAGGATGTGATGGAAAAATATTTCTAATCTCTTCAACGTCAATAATTTAATATTCATGTAATACTATCACGGTAAAGTTATGCTTCGATGGTTGTAGTGAAGAGATGGATTAAGATGATGCAAGTAGAAAAATGTGAGGATCCATCTTTAGTTTCAAATGCCTTCTGAAATTCTCCCCATCTCTGTTCTCTAAGAAATGGCAATCTTACTTGGATTCTAAAAGTCCTAAGAGTACCTCCTTTTACACTACTTTTTAAATGTCTTAAAAAAGTAATTTCTGAAAACCAAGTATAGTTGAAGGAAGGGGGTAAAGTGGATTTGGAAGTGCCACAGAAACAAATCATTTATTATTTATTTATCTATTTTTTAGAAACTAGGTCTCGCCATGTTGGCCGGGATAGTCTCAAACCCGTGGACTTAAGGGACTCTCAGTCTCCCAAGTAGCTGGAATTACAGGTATATGCCACCACATCTGGCTTAAATCTTTTATTTTTCTCCTGAATATGAATAATAATAACCATCTGGTATGGAGCGCTGAAAATTAGAACAGGTCATAGAGGGTATTAGGATTTGTACTATAGTCTTTTTATGAGCTTTTTTTTTTAATGGGAAATTTTGAAAAGATTGTTTCTTTAGAAAACTATTTTACACACATACACACACACACACACACACACACACACACACAACATAAGCCATCTTGGCTAAACACAGAGACTTTAGAGTCTTTGGACAGTCCTGCTGAACTGCTAAAATGACTTGCTATAGCTTTCCATGGGAGAAATATTAGGTAAAAATTTTCCCCAAATGAAAATCATATGCAATCTAACAGTGAAAGCTACCATTTGGGCTATTTCTGCAGGAAAACTGCAGGAAAAGTATTTTTGCAGCTGAAAAGAGTCATTTAATAAATAGAATTCCTCTGATGTGAAAACTTCAAAGTGTAATCCCATGAAAATGAAAAGTATGTGTGTGTATAAATAAATTTATATGCATTAAAAACTCAACTTCTAAAACTGAACTAGAAAAACGTGTTTCATCATCACTGAAGCAAGGTACTGGGATCAAGAAACCAAGAGTTTTATACATGCTCTTGAAGAAAAACCTAGTGTAGTGGCCCCTAGGAAACTGATTTCAAATACCTTTACTACTTAGAGAGTGGAATCAGAAGCAGTCAACAGCAGCTGTTTTCACCCTCTAGACAATATTGATTTCTTAATGTTGATGACTCAGATGATGGAGTTGGGGGGGAGGTAAGGCAATTCTTATTTCACCACCCTCAAACCTAACTACTTTCATGGTTTCTATATAAGGTTTTGTGTAATGCACGTTTTGGACATTTAAGTTTATTATCCAAAACAATACAAATATTTTCAATGAATCAAAAATCAAAAAGAATTTTGTTGTGTGTAATATGTGGAGTGGTGTATATATATATTAATATATATATATATATATATATATACACTTCAACAGCAAAGCGTATTTTGTGTAAAGCCAAAATATATTATTTAGAAATATATCTCTGGAAGCAGTTAATATGTGATGTTTTATAAAAAGTCTAATCCTCCTCAACTTCCCCAAATCTGTTTATATAATTAATTGTATAGCCTATGTTTAATGTATGAAATCTTGTCAGATTTTAAGTTGCTTTATGAAAAATAGCTACAATACAAAAAATAAGGGTTAAACTTAAGTTTAATTACAATTTTCCCAAGGAAACATACTAACTCAGTGGATCCAACTTCTCATCTTTAAGACCTGGATAAGGCAGGACAAAAATTCTGCTTATTTATTGAGTAAGAGACACATAGTAAACGAACAATGGTAGAAACTAGTTCAAAATAAGGTAATTCTTTCTGAAGGCTGCTGAAAGCCTGAAGTGAAATATTCTAGGTCAGATGAGATTTCAATCTAATTTTAGTTCTAGAAACTGCAACTTGTGATGATCCTATTATCCCAGCTAGCTTTAGGCAAAAATTTGTTACATTTTGTGAGAAAAAAATAAATACACTAGAGGCATCAGGTATAACAAGTCCTGAGACTATCTGACCTTACCTAAATAGCCGGGCGATTTCTCAGTGACTCACTACCTACCACATCAAGAACTTCCTGGCACTGTGATTAAATGATACGACTAAAACACTCAAAGGGGGCAATTAAGTCCCAGTTGAGATGCAGAGGCAGAAAGCTGGGGAAAATTCATTTACTACCCTGAACTGAAAAGTTTCCCCCTTGTCTTAAAAAGCCCCACTACCATCAACCTCCACCTACTATGAAGCCTTCCCCAATAAAGAACTTGGAAAAGCAGCACCTCAACTTCATTCCTAACAAATGAGCTGCTGGGATGAGGATAACATCAGTTAACTATATTTCTTCAAACATATTCTCATTAGAATCTGTCTTTAAATTATAAAATTATTTAAATACAACGCTTTTAAAAATATGGACCAAAGAAGATCAAGTTCAGACTAGAGCAGTCATTCAGAAACCAAAACCAAGTTTTACAGAATCAGAAACCAAAATCGTCTTACCAGAGCGCCCCCCCCCCCACTCCAGAAAGTAGGCAGGTATTGGGAGGTAAGCCCCAGAAAGGGGAAAAGAAAAACAAGCAAAAAGCATGAAACACAGGAGTCCAACTGTATGGCAACAGCGCTAAGAAACAGAGCTGTGCACTAACAGTTCTACTCCATAGCAGTACAAAGAGTGCCAGAGAGAGAGAGAGAGGAATACAGCCCAGAAATTCAATGGCATCTGCCCCACGTCCTTTCCATTTGCAAGGTCTACTGCAGAAGTCAGTGTTACACAGGACTCCCAGACCCTGATATTTGCAAGATATTAAAAAAATGAAGACAAAAGAATCATCTTCCAATTAAGAACATCTGCAGTTAAAAAGCAACTTATTAACTTGTGACTAAGGAGATATGCCAAGCTTTTCAGTCATTTGAGCATTTACGAGTAAACGAGATGCTCTGCAACTGAGAAGACAGACACCTTGGGGCAGGGGCAATACCAGACTCGCCTTGACATTAGATTCTATTCACAACTGTCCGTTTTAAATGCTACTGCATTAACATGCAAAAAAAATTTTTTTAACACTGTTAGTCTGAAAGAAAAGTCAAAACACCATGGCTAACCAGATTCGTTATTAAAAATCAACAAGTGTTAGGTCTCGGATTTTGGATTGATTGATTATACCATATTCCCAACACCAAATGTGCATTTTGGAAAGGGGTTAATGGATGAGCAAAAAAGATGCAGTTGTTAAAAATGACCCAAAATCCCAAGAGAAATGATATAATATACACACATATATGTATATACTAATACATATACATATATATATATATGAACAAGGACATTTGGGTTTAAAGTTAGTAGTCAAATTTTCCAAGGACGTCTTTTTTTTTAAACAGAGCCAAATTTTATGTACTTTAAAAACCACCTCCTCGATCTAACACTGTTAGGAATGAACGAATCGCCCAATTTTGTGTTCAATTTGCTCCCCTGTAACGTCACTTGGCTCTTGGCTACTAACCTTTCATGTTACTCTTGGTTTTGTCAGTTTGCTTGCCTGTGGGGGTTTGGGCCTGCTGACCCTGCCCGCTTGAAGAGGCTGCCTGCTGTGCTGCTTTCTGCTTCAGCATTGTCCAATCAAATGTGTAGTCGTACTGGTGGTTTAGGGTCCTGGAAAACACAAATTCGTATGCTAATCCTTTAACAAAAGAGTCAACCAGTTAAATACTTTCCCCCAACTTTCCAGTGACAGCATTTTTAAAGAAGATGGGTATCTTCTCTTATGTTCAGTAGCTTCTAGGAGGTATCTTACCTTACAGATGACTTTTAAAATTTTAACTACTGCGTAAATAACTCTACTTCTTACATGTCAAACTGGAGAAAAGCAGCCTGCTATAGAGTATAAAGAAAAATCCTCTCCCTTCCCAAAAGTGGAAATGAAGGGAGCCTGAGCACCCACAACACTCGGCCCAGCTGCCTATGGTTACTCACAGTAGAAAGTGTATAATTCTTGTGGAAAAATTAGACTCAACTGAGTTTTACTCAGTTGTTTTGCCATCCCAAATAAAAAACAATTTCAGGCATATTTGTGTTACAAAGGGGAAAAGGCCAAACAAACTCAGTTTCTTTAAGTTTTATTCATACCGGTTAAATTCACTTAACCTTCCTACTTGTCAGAGTAAGTATTATTGGATGGATTTAGGTAACTTCCCTCATTGAAGTTCAGGTTTATATTTATAATCTTAAAAACGAACCTGAAAAGAATGCGGAATAGCTGCCTCAGATACATGTAATCTGGGGCTTCCTCAAAGCGCAGTCCACGACAGTAGTTTAAGTACATGGCAAATTCTGCAGGAAACCCCTAGAAGTCCAAGAGTTAAAAGACAGTAATTGAAACAAACTTATTTCAACAAAGGAACAGAAACATATTTAATTTACATAAAAAAATATGTTTCAGGGTATTTTATAATACCTTGTTGGACGATCTAGCAACAAAATAGTTGAGAGCTGGTATCGTCATGAATTTAACAAGTTCAACATCTTGCCTTTCTTACTATACACCATATTCGTTATGCTGGCAGAGGAAGTACGTATTCTTAAACTATCATGTAGACATCCCACATCTAGTAATTTGATGTCAATAGTGAAATGGCAAAAGGGAGGTCAGTAATGTTCTTTGCTAGAACAAGACAATGTACGTGTGGACTTTCTCACCCGCTGGAAATATATTCCTTTTTCTGGGACAGTAGTATATCGCCACATAAACAGAAAGGCGAAACCACCAAGCATATAATCACATAAAACAACCACTGTTGTGATACAGATCCATTCCAATGCTTTGTCCTATATACAATGCTGTCCCTTTTTTTCCGTAACTATTACCATATTACAAATGCAATGTATTCTGCTTCTGCCATTAACATTATATTACAAGCATCTTCAATGTTAACTCTAATCTCTTCATAACCTGGACATTTAGAGAATTCCACTTTCTTTATTACAAACATTACTACAAAGTGTACATGTGCTGTATTTTTTTATGCTCAGTTTCTGAAGAAAAATTCTCAAAGACAGCAACATTTTTAAAGCTTATAGCTATTATAATCACCAAAAGGATTTTACCATCAGCTATGTAGAAATACAAAATATTAAACAATAAAAAAGCCCCAAACCCCTTTCTCCTTGAGTTACTGTGAAGGGCTGATATCCAGGAGTCAGAGTAGGACAGAATGTTTATACTTGTAACATTTATTTTTATGACTACACTGATGTAAACAGATTTAATTTTGACCAAGTACTTTTACGCTATTTCATTTTGGAGGTGGGCACTAGAATGTATACTTGTGGGATATTTTTCTTTTAAGAAACTTTTCTACCATCGGTGTTAGTGGTAATATTTATCAAATGAATTTGAAATTATACTTCCTAGATATGGACTTAAAACAACCACAAGTGAAGGTCAAATAGAAGACTTCAAACACTGCTACCTTATAAAAGAAGGCAAAACATAAAAAGAAAACTTCCGAATATCAGAAGTAATACAGATAGGAAATAACAGATACTACTGAATCAATTATTTGTAACTAATCCAAGTAAATATAGTTCGTGATTTTGAGATCAAAATTAAATAGTCCACACTGAGAATATTTTATAAATAAGTTCTCCCTTTCTCTCCCTATAAAAATGGCCAATGTTTTTATTTTTAGTAAGCCAAATGAATCTTTCCCTTGTATGAAAAAGGAACCATACACAAAATACAATGCTCCGGTTTCTGCAGTATACGGATATTTTAAAGTTATCTGTCTAGATGGTAACACATGCATGCTTCATTAACCTAAATGTATCCCATAGTTAATTTTTTAGCTGAAGTATAACTGACACCATCACGTCAACTTCATGTGTACAACAGGATATATGTATACATTGCAAAGCAATAATCACAAGAAGTCTACAGTATTGTCTTAGCAACTTTCAAATTTGTTACACCATGCAATTGACTATAGTCCGCACAGGGTACACCCACCTTGATTTACTTACGCTGTAACTGGAAGCTTGGACATCTTGACCCTTTTCACCCAACCCTCAACCCTCTACTCTTTTGGTAACTACCAGAAGTAAATGTATCTATTTCCTTAAAAGAAATCCCAAAGATGTGGAAAAGTTCACACCCCGCACTTCCTTCTACTCAGATTGGCAGAAAAGGAGAAAGCCTATTTATGAATGGGAGACCAATCACCTTTACATCTACAAAAAGTACTGCCACAAATCTCCCATAGTTCATTCTTTTGTTGCCCAAAGACTTAATTGCATTATTTTCTAATTATTTCAGGAGCCCAGCGTTTACAAAGTTCTTTCTATGGAAAAGACGAGTTCCCATCAAGACAAACAGCTCTGCACTCAAAACTTACTTTCCTAAATCTGAAGTTTGAGAATTCAGAGACATGAGTGTATTATTCAAGCTATTGTTGAACCTCTTTCTACTGTGGATTGTTCCAATCTTTTTCCCTCCTCAATTTACCAACTGCTGATAACCTTTCCCCTGTCATCAATTTTTAGTTAAGAATAATACTTAACTTTCTTCATAATTTGGTGAGGGTCTTATTTAGAAAAACCTACCTATCCTCTTATAGTTCCTCCAAATTTTAACGTATTAGAGAGACCTGCCACGCCCCCTCGCCCCCTACCAAAAGACACCGGACAAAACACTTATTTAAAAAAATACTCATCATTTACCTTACATAAAACTTCAACAGGAGTGGACATCTTCTTTTCACTGATCTTTTCATATTTTTGTTTCTTTGTTGCAGCCTATAGAAAACAAGAATCAAATCACACAGGTCATACTCAACAGTACCAAGAACCTGACTAACAAATAGGGCATAAATGTCAAATTAATCAAGAGAAATCTTAACCTAGATAAAAAATAAATCAATGCATAACCTTTAGTGTTTTACTGAACTATTAACACTTTAAAATTTCCATCTTAAAACTATTTTTAATTATTAGGAAAAGGCGAGTCTAACAGGAACATAAAGATGCATGAATTAAGTAAAATCAGGTTAAACTTAAAATTTCTTTAACACACGGAACACAAGAAAACGTGTAAACGGACTGCCATAAAATGTGCTCATCATCAGACTACTAAATGGCATTAAAATTTTTATAGTAGATAAAGTAGTTATTTACACAAGAATTTAGTAATCTGCTTGGTGCACAGACACCCAATGGACACAGAGGCCATTTTCCTTTAAAGGCCCTATTAAGAATCAAAAGAGACATTAAAATCTAAGACATATTAATTCATCACAAGCAGAAACACACTGATGTTAACACTCCCCATTAACAGAAGCAAAATGTTAGGATCTATGAAGTTCTGCCGGAGAACTACAAAGTTCTTTTTGGGAGCCCCATGAACCCTAAGTATTTTTAACAAATTGGTGACTCAGCAAAATGAGAAGTTCTGTATCTGTAGTTCATGTCAACTTCCACTTAAAGTTACAAGGTATCTATTTACTGTCCCCAAAGAAAACCGGTTCTTCAGGTGTGAAGAAGTCTACTAATTCTTACTGAAACATCTGATTCCTACTAAAATGATCTGATTTTCCCAATAAAAACAAAACAAAGTTAATTTACTCTCAGAAAACTTCTCCTAATTGGAAAGGGACTTTAAGTGCATCTCCAATACACATTTTTCTTCTTAAAACAAAACACAGGTAATATGAGTCTGCTTTACCTTTAGTCCTTGCCATGGCAGGCTGGTTCTATTAAAATACATCAAAACATATCCTAATGATTCCATGTCATCTCGGCGACTGGAAAAGAAAATGTAAATTCATGAGATTGAGTTATTATGAACATATGAAACAAAGCCAGATACACAAGAAGAAATTCTGCTGAGTTACTAAAACTCATTATGTGTTATTTCTAAACAAAATTCACTTATAGAATCCTAAATAAACACCAACACGGTCCTATAATTCAGCAGGATACAAGTTTTGGAGCAGAAGCTCATCAAGTAACTTTAGGGACACTGAAATAAATCAAGATTTTAAGATGAATTAAATATCTAAAATATGTACAAACACAAACATATATGCTCAGATACACATTTAATAATGGTACACTTTGGTTTGCTGGAAATGTGAAATCACAAATTAAACTGGGCATTCAGATATTCCCCAAGATCTCACTCTCTCTTTTATTTTTTTGGAGACTAGGTCTCACTATTTTTGCTCGTGGAACCACAGGTTTACGTTGCCCAGGGTACCACAGACTCAAGCAATCCCCAGCCTCAGCTTCCCAGGTAGCTGGGATTACAGGTATGCACCACCACACCCAGCTATTTTTTGGGACCAGGTCTCACTGTGGTGCCCCGAGTGGGACTCGAACCGTGATCCCTAGCCCCAGCCGCTTCAGAGGCTGAAGCTTACAGGCATGCGCCAGTGTGCCCGGCTCCCAAAATGTTTTATCATCAGGTTCCCTAATCTTGAAGAAGTCATCATTTCTAAGCTTGTTTAATGGAACAAAGCAAGAATGATTGACAAAGATGAAGGGAACATCATCTAGAATCCAACTAGAATCCAAGTTAAGATCAAATCAGATGCTAGACATGGAAGAGCTAACTGTGTTTGCTTCATGAGGATGTCACATTTTCCTTGACTCCTAGGATTCAATTCACACCATTAAATCATTAAAAAAAATTTAAAAAACACACTAAAACCAGTGAGAAAAAATAAGAACTCTCTTCAGTGGCAAAGACTAACATCAAGGTAAAATTGCATTTGTGCTAACTTTCCATCATGCAACATTTTGTTCCGAAGAGATAGCCTTCAAAGCAAGCAAATAGGCCTTATTTAATTGGCTTATCAGTACTGACTAAAGCAGGAGGTAAAAGCATTAATGAGCATCTTTCAAATCCTCAGCCAGGAGACATGCGTAAATATTCTAAAACAGTGAAATAGTTAAAAATCCAGTAACAGCTTTTCTTTTTTTTTTTTTTATTTTTTTATTTTTTTATAATCAAATAGTTTATATATATATATATACATTTCATATCTTTGTAATACCG
>PVHY01028279.1:0-15374 GCA_004024945.1 Uropsilus gracilis | reverse complement strand
CTCCTTCTTTGAGTCCCTTCCCTTCTCTGAGTTCCTTTTCCCCCCTGAACCCCACTCTTGAGTCCTTCTCTCCTCAGACCTGGAGTTCGAAATCCCTGGCTGGGCCTGGATTCTTGCCCAACTAGGTACTGGGAGACTTGGAGGGGGGGGGTCCCCTTCCTTCTCCCTTTCTCAGCCTTAGAGCAGGTGCTTGAGTCTATGCTTTGGAGGTGAGAAGGGGTGGGGGCCGCAGCTGGAAACCACTCTGGCTGTCAGCCATGGGGGTCCCCCTGGGGACCTGTCCGTTAGCAGCTGCTGGGGACCCCCTCGTGGGAACTGCCATCAGCAAACACACATACACACATCGTACAGGTCAGGGAGACACAGCAACAGATTCCATGACAAGGGACAGAGAAGGGAAGAGATAGAGAAATGGGAACAGCTGGGAGACCAGATTCCTGGAAAGAAAGGGAGAGAAGATTAGAGAAACAATCCACCCTCTGATCTCCCACCTCCAGGCTGAAGGTCTCGGGTTCCAGAACTACAACTCCCAGCCAACCTACCTGGACCTCACTTTCTGAAAGGGCTGGGAATGGGGGGGAGGGGCAGAGTTAAGTGGCCACACTGGCCCCATAACTGAACACACGCATGCTCTATGCACTTGCTCTCCAGCTGTGGTTTGTTCCCTGGCACTGCTGGGCAACGAGACACTGGAAGAGACAGAGACGTGAGCAAGAGACTCCTGGGGATGCTGTGCCTCATCCTTGGCAGAGGCCGTGGCGGCCATCATCTCCATGTGGCACAGTCTGAATATTTTGAGTCTCTGTTCTCTGGGACCTGCCTAACCCCTTTCTGGTGGGTCCCTGCCAGGATGTTCCTTAAACTTGTGGTAAGTTTCTGGGCCTCTGCAGTCCTGCTGTGGGCCAAGCCGGACTGGCTGGGCATTTGCCCACAAGGGGGTGGCAATTTTACTGGGAAACTATTGTTTGAAAACATTTTCTCTCTCTCTGCGGTTCTATTAAAAATCTATTGCGCTCACATTCTGCTTTCTTTGTCTCTATGCCCAGCAGTGACTGAATCTCATTCAGAGCATGCAGGCCTCTTAAGAGCTTGAGGTGCCTGGGTACCTTGCAGATGTGCACTAACAAGAGCCCGAAGAACCATACCCATGTGGGCTTCACAGGCACACACGCACCGCAAGGCACTGCACACACACACACACACACACAGAGTGCGCTGCAGCCCCCCTCATCCACTGTCCTGCACAGGTATCTGCATAGGGAGCTTCTCCTCTCCCCTGCCCCCGCTGGCCCCTCTCCTGTAGCTTCACCAGGGCGCTCTAGAAACACAGCACCACCATCAGCTCTTCATGGCCCTGTTTCTTCCAGTCTGTTTCTTGTCTCAGTTTCTCTCCAAGTCTCTGTCTCTGCTTTTCACTGTCTTGTTGCTCCTGCTCTGCCTCTGCTCCCCTGTCCTGAGTCCCTGCCCCTGGCGCTAGAGGCCACAGAAGGCGAGGGTCAAGCTGACACCCGCGTCATGAGAAACAGTCCCGTGAACGAACAGGGACGACGCTGAGGTGGGCAGGAGCCGTGGACGCAAAGGCCTGGGGCAGAAGTAAACTGGCTGGCAGCTTAAGGGGTGGGAGTAGGCAGAGGTGAGGCCCAAGATGCCAATAGGGGCTAAGCCAAGGGTCAGCTAACGGACTAACCAAGGCCGAGTCCGGAGTCGGACACCCTGACAGCAACGCGGTGACGTCAACGTGGTGACGTCAACATTGTGACGTTGATGCAGTGACGTCAGGGCTCCCTGCCTTATTTCCCACACCTATAGAATGGGTGTACCAGTTCCCAGAGGACCTCAGGAGGGGTAAGGAACGAGCAAACTGCTTAGAGTAGGTGGAAGGGGTCGGTGTTGAGAGAACACTCTGCATGGTTGGATGATGATGCTGTTTCGCTGTACGGGTTTGGTCTTCAAGGTGCTGGAGCTCATGGAAAGGGCTTTGGTGAGGGCCGAGACTTAAGAAACTGCCCTGTGAAGGGAGCTCACCGGGTACCGTCCAAAATCACCATCACTTCGAACCTCCAAAGGTGCCTTTGCTCTCTCTCACTTCACTCCAGTTTAAGATCCTTCAGATCAAGAGTGTTTTGTCTTCGCTTTTGTGTGCACAGATGGCCAAACCTTTTAAGAACATGCACCTTTTAACATCCGGAGCGCCCTGAGTACCCCTCAGTTATGTGGTTAGATACAAACACCATTCTCAACTCGTCCCATGTTTGTGAATCGCTCTGGAGTCCCTCCTCCTTGGGCTATGAGATTCATTACATAGACATGACTGATTAAGTCGTTAGCTTTTGGCAATGAGCTCAGTCTCCAGCCCCCCTCCTCCCAGGAGATCTGGGGGTGGGACGAGAAGTTCCAATCCTCTAATCATGTTGGTTTCCCTGGCAACCAGCCCCCATCCTCAAGTCTTCCTTAAATGTCACCTCATTAATAAAAGAAACACCTTTATCACTCTTAAGACTTAGGAATTCCTAAGACTTTTGGGAGCTGTGAACTGAGAAGTGTGGATGAAGACCAAATATAGATGAGAAAAATACATGTTGATCAATTGAGTGACATAAACCACATTTTTCTGGGTTATTTAGAAGAGGTCATTTAAGGGTAGGAAAAAAGGTAGGTTCTTGCTGGACCTTCGTTCCCCACACCAAGGTGACACATTGGGAATCAGGCTTATTTGAACATCTTGGGCAAAGTCTATTTGCTCCCGCTTGGGGGGAATGACCCCACAGTTGCATTGTAGTCAATCAGAAGACTGATGGCATCACCCCAATGCCTCAAGGCAAATGGACAAACTGTGATAAATGTGTGACTGGAATACATTTGCGATGGGACCCCATCATGCCATCAGGTCTACCAGTAGGCGTGTGTATTTACACTGAGATTTGCACAGTAACAAGATGGCCCAGTGACGCAGCTCTCATTGTTAGGGGGTCACACAACTGTGCTACTACTAAAAAGGAACAAACAATATACATTCACACCCAAACTGATGACTCTCCATTATGCTGAGTGAAGGAAGGAGGACAGAGAGAATATATATGGTAGGATTTCAGGGATAGAAACCCCAGAAAAACGCGAATACTCTCTAGTGAAAGAAAATGGAGTTGTGGTTTCCTGGTCTGGGAGTGGAGGGCTGGGAGGGAGGAGGGAGGGTGACAAGGGACTTAGAGAACTTGGGGTAACAGATCTGGTGACTGTCCTGACTGTAGTGATGGCTTCCTGAGTATAGACGTCAGTCCATAAGCAGCAAAGTGATTATTAAATAGATGCACGATTACATACTGGCTAGTGTATGTCTCTGATGCCACAACACAGGCTGGCACCGGTGCATCACGCTGACTGTCACTGCCCCACGATGTTCTTTACAAGTTGTGGATTTGTGGCCCTGTTTTTTCAACAGCATGTATCCACTTCATGTCTGTGGGTCTTACCCGGTGAAGGTGTGCACACACGCCATCACACACTCAACAGACTGCATTATAGTGTAAGCTGCACTTGTGCATGTCCCAGGAAATGCACGTATTTGTGTGACTGACTTGACTGGTATTTTTGCTTTATTGTGGTGTTCAGGAGCGGAAGGATATCCAAGGTGTGACTGTGCCACTGTTTTAGCAAGACTAGGTCTTGCTATTTTTGCCTGTGGAACCACAGGCTCTCGTTGCCCAGGGTACCACAGACTCAAGCAATCCCCAGCCTCAGCTTCCCAGGTAGCTGGAACAACAGGCGCACGCCACCACGCCCAGCTATTTTTTTTTTGGAACAAGGTCTCGCTACGGGCCCCAGGCGGGACTCGAACCGCGATCCCTAGCCCCAGCCGCTTCATAGGCTGAAGCTTACAAGCACGAGCCACCATGCCCGGCCTTGTGCCACTGTTCTAAAACTGCACTTATCTTCATTTGTCCACCAACTGAGCACCAACGGTGCACCCAACCCTTTTCTTGGAGCTAGAGCTACAGCCATGAAGGTGACAACTCTCCAAGTGGCATTTCATTTTTTTTTAAGAGACTAGGTCTCTCTATGTTGCCTGGGGTAGTCCCACACCTGCAGACTAAAGTGGTTCCTAGCCTCAGCCGCCCAGGTAGCTGGAATTACAGGCACCCACCACCACGCCTGGCTATTTTTTTTGAGACTAGGTCTCACTGTGTTGCCCAGGGTAGTCTCAAACCTGTGAACTCAAGTGATTCCTAGCCTCTGCCTCCCAAGTAGATGGGATTACAGGTGCATGCCACCACGCCTGGTCCATGTAGCATTTTGGCCAGAGACAGACAATTGTAGGTGACATGTGTGTGTTTTCATAGGGGTAGACTGTCCATCATCGCCATTTACAGAGTCTGTGTTTGTGGATTCTCTTATTTGCTAACATCTACTTGCAGTCCCTAAGTAAATACCCATCTCTGTTTATTTATTTGAGGACATACATGACAAGGCAAAGATTTTGACTTGCCCCCATGCGTATTCCCCACTGAAGTCAAACAAGGCAACACTCACACTCCTTATTTCAGATGATCATGTCAACAAGTGTCCTTGTAGGACCTGTTGAATACCTTGTTTTTTTTACATTGTTGTGTGCTTTTTTTGGTGGTTGGGTTGTTTTGATGGCCCTCAAGTTCTGTGCTGAAGTGCCTGCTGTTCCAAGAGCCAGGGAGGGATGCACTTTCTGGAGAAATCTGTGTGTTGGTCAAGCTTTGTTCAGGCTTGGTTCTAGGGCTGTTCATCAGGAGTCAGAGATAGAGAACTGACAATATATACCAGATACGATTTTTTTTTTTTTTTTGAGGCTAGGTCTTGCTATTTTTGCCTGTGGACAACAGGCTCACATTGCCTGAGGTATCATGGACCCAAGCAATCCCCAGCCTCAGCCTCCCAGGTAGCTGGGATTACAGGCACGCACCACCACAACCAGCTATTTTTTGGGACTAGGTCTCGCTGTGTTGCCCCAAGTGAGACTCAAACCGCAATCCCTAGGCCCAGCTGCTTCATAGGCTGAAGCTTACAGGCACGGCCACCATGCCCGGCTCAATTTTTTTTTAATGACTAGGTCTCACTATGTTGCCCAAGGAAGTCCTAAACCCATGGATCAAGTGATCCCTAGCCTCAGCCTTCCAGATAGCTGGGATTACAGGTGCGTGCCACCGTGCCCAGGTATTTTTTTCGAGACTAGGTCTCTCTATGTTGCCCGGGGTAGTCTTGAACCCACAGACTCAAGTGATTCCTAGCCTCCACCTCCCAAATACCTGGGATTACAAGCACGCGCCACCGCGCCCAGCTAAATACAATGTCTTTAAACAAAAACACATAGAACAAATATATGTAGTGACTAGTGCCTAGAAATGTGGCCAGAGGCTTGCAGGAACCTCCCCTTGTAGATATGCAGGAGCATAAGAACACAAGCATCATGGGGTCCACTCACAGGAGGATCCCAGAGATGCCACATCCATGGAGACAGGAAGCCTAAGGTGGGTGCAAGGGCTGGGGGGTGGAGAGGGGTTAGTGTTTAATGGGGATGGAGTTCCAGTTTGGGAAATGAGAACGTTCTGGAGCTGGAGGGTGGGATGAGCTGACAGCAGTGTGAACGTGGCTGAATGCCACTGAGCTGTGCACCTAAACATAGTTGAAATGGTATGTTTCATTTTCTGTGTATTTTGCCATTATAAAAATGGATGAAAAGTTTGGATGCCAAAATTTAAAAAAGCCCACCGAGATCAGCACCGCCGGATGGCGGTGACGGCTGAGACTTTGCCACCGAAGTCATTGGCCTGGTTCTTCATGACTGAGTTTCGGGTTGTCAGCAATAAAATGGCAGTTTTGGTCTCACATCAACAGAGTTGCTGGTTCTGGGATAAGAATGTGGGGAGCTCTGTTATTTGCTGCTCGCCAAGACTAGAAAGGCAAGAGTTGGTGGAAGGAATTCAGGTTTAGACAGATGCTGACCAACCTGAGAACATGGCGAGGACGGTCACAGAGGCCATCTCCCAGGACTGGGCAAAACAGGGACTGAAGTGGCGGAGCGCTAGAAGGGGAGAGGCTGCAGTGTGTGAGTCAGCAGGACTGGCGAGGAGACAGGGTTTTCCAGCAAAGGCATTCACACCCCTTTTCCTTCCAACTTTGTGTGTGGAGTCCAGTGGGCATGAATGTTACCGTGGCCATAGGGCTGTGGCTTGGCCCTCGTCTTATGTCTCTCTATGTTTCTGTTGGGAGCTGCAGGTG
The DNA here is from genome assembly GCA_004024945.1 of Uropsilus gracilis. NCBI lineage: Eukaryota > Metazoa > Chordata > Mammalia > Eulipotyphla > Talpidae > Uropsilus > Uropsilus gracilis. Next base: position 9,128 of record PVHY01028279.1, on the reverse strand, counting down.
GAAAAAGAAGAACGGATGAAAGAGACTGACAACGATCTGAGAGGTGAAACCCACATCACAGATCGGGACTCAGTGAACATGAACTGAGCCATTTATTATGGGCTTAGGACCACCTTAGATACCTTGTCAAAGGAATGATCACGATGAAAGTAATAACGAAAAGACCCAGGATTCCGTGGTATATAGCATGTGGGGTAGGAGAATGCGGGATTCATTAGCTAACAGGGAAAATACCTGTGGGGGTAAACACTTTAGTCTTTCAGGGACATGTCTCTTCAGTGGGCTATTCCTAGGAGGTTAGGGGGCTGCCGTCACAGATAAGAGACTTGCCGGTAACCATCTCTCACGTGCCAGAGACAGACGGAAGTAGATAAAGGTGTTCCTTTATCTAAGGCATATCTCTTTATCTATATCGAAGACCCACAGGTTTCAGCCACTTTTGCCTGGTTTTCTGATTTTGCTGCCAAGAAGAGGTACACAGGAGCAGAGCACGGATGAACAACACCAAGAAGGGGAATTTCTGGTCACCAGACGAGTGACACTTCCCTCTGACTATATCCTGTTCTCCATCCTTGAGGGACAACAGGTAACAACCCCTTTTCTAGAACTGCTTCCTAAGGCTGGGCATGGTGGCGCATGTCTGTAAGTGGTAGCCTAGGAAGCCACGACCGGGGCCAGGGATCATGGTTCAAGTGCCACCAGGGGCACATAGCAAGACCTAGTTCCAAAAAATATATATTACAGGTGCATGCGTGGTGGCATGCACCTGTAATCCCAGATACCTGGGCAGCTTAGGTTAGGGATTGCCTGAGTTCATGGCACCCCGGGCAACCATAGCGAGACCTGGTCTCAAAAAAAAAAAAGAACTGCTTCCTGCTAAATAGGGGCAGAGGTTTAGGGGACTCCAGGAGCAGCCTGAGGCATGACTGGTTGGCCGTCACGGGCAGTGCCGATTGCTTACGCCCTGGACTCACGCTGTCTGGAAGTTCTAAATGTCTCCAGTCTTTTGGAGAAAAAGGGGCCGAAGTGGAAACAGGCCAATGCTCAGAAGAAGTGAGTGTGTCTCAGGACAAGAGCCAAGGCTGGACGAGGTCTCCTCCCTCCAAACAAAAGCCAAGTCTAGGCGAAGGCTCCTCCCTCCGAACTAATTAGCAGCGACTTTGTTCACGCGGGGACCCGGGGTCAGGAGTCAGGTCTGTCACGGTGCCCCACCTCTGAGCAGCCCCTTCTTGCCGTGGCTTTCAGTTCCCAGCTGGCGCCCCGCTCAGCTGAAGGTCATTGCTGTTCCGCCCAACTCAGCTGAAGGTCATTGCTGTTCCACCCAACTCAGCTGAAGGTTGTTGCTGGTCCTCGCTTATAAACACAGGCCTCGGAGAGAAAGTTAGCTAAGATTTTCTTCCGAGCCCTTTAAGCTCTGAAAAGCAATTTAACCATCTTGGCTCAGCTACAGCCCCCTTGGTGGCCTGAGCGCCAGCGGTCCTGGCAGTACCTGGGTCTACATTCTGCCCAGAAAGGGTTAAAGATCTTAAAAGGAACTGTTTTCCAAGCCTTCCGGCAACCTTCCAGCTCTGGGGAGCAGAAGCAGAGGGGTCTGGAGTGGCCTTGCAGGGCAGGGTTGCAGGAGAAGCGCCATTACACTCTCCCAGGTGAGAGTCATCCTCCCTGCAGATGTCTCTTCTGGGGACAGTGGACAATGCAGGCCTTCTGGTACCTTGGCACCTGGGGCGCATCGGCCCTGAAGGACAAGGCTTCCCCCTAGGGGGGCCCATTTCTAGAGACAGTAGCCAGCTTCTCAGAAACAAACAAACCAGCCAGCCGAGCACCCACACCCCACCTCCTCTTTTATGGGGTTCTCACACTTGGGGCCACTATGCCCCAGCCCCAACCGCCCCAGGGATAGGCATCAGTCCAATAAGGATTGCCCTATGTCCCAGAGCCCCTGAAGCAACCAATTCTAAGCCTACTCACCCGGCCTTGCCTGCGCCCTCCTGCAGAAACCCCAATAAGGACTCCAGTCCACCTCCAGGAGGCCCTGGTGCTCAGTCTGTGGCCTGTGTGCCATGCGTGCCCGTTTCTGGGGGTCTCTCCCTCCAGAAGCAGTCAGCCCTTAATCGATGTGCCTTCATTGGTCTCGATTTTTTTCTTTTCTTTTTTTAGAGACTAGGACTTGCTATGTTGCCCCGGGGTAGTCCTGATCCCACGAACTCAAGTGATCCCTAGCCTCAGCCTCCCAGGTAGCTGGGATTACAGGCGCGCGCCACCATGCTCCGCTTGGTCTCGAGTTTTCTATGAATACATTCTATTTGGAAATTATTTGTTACAAAATCTGTAAAATACCCACAACGTAAAATCAGATAACCTAAATTTCTCATCAAAATCTGTTTTCCAGCGGACCCTCGACATTCAGCGCGTTCACACGGCTGTGCAGGCGCCCCCACCGCCATCCACAAACTGCCCAACACCTCAAAGTATCTCCCCGAGTTCTCCACGCTCCTTCCTCCCCCTCCCCCCAGGGTAAGCCTCTTCCCAGGCCCAGGTGAGGCCATGCGTGCCACTCGCGCATGCGCACACCGTCTGGCCCGCGCGTGTACATCACCGGCAGGGCGTAACCCACCAGGGCTGCTCATAGAGGCTAATGCGGAAGGGCGGAAAGGCTGGAACCGCATTACCCGACACGTGCGTTAGGTCATCTCCAGCTCTGAAATAATGCGGAGCCACCTGCAGCTGTTACATGCAACACACATGCCAAGCGTGTAATTGGTATTTGTACATATCTATTTGCCCCAAGGAGACTGAAATCCTGAAAGGGGACACGAGTCGGTGGTCCCCTCGGGAGAGGATTTGGGATGATCGGGCAGAGACTCCCCAACATACATCCTTTTGTGCCCTGGGACCGTGGACCGTGTGCACGCGCGGCTTATGCGAAAACTGATCCAATTAAAGAGAAGGACGAGCAAGGTAGCGCCGCACGCATTGGTGTGGCGCGCTCCGTGGGAGCCGCTGAATGAACAGGCAACGGGATGATGCTTTGTTCAACGAACCATGTGCAGGGAGGGGGTGGGAGAGAGGGCGCGGACCCCGCCCACCTTCCACCAGGACATGGTCCCAGCGCCCTTCTGTCCGGGGCGTTACAGGTGGAGTTGGCGGGAGCGAAACCCTCCAGAGGCGGTGACCTCAGAGGCAGCGTCCAGTCTCTCGCCACGGACTTCGGGTCGCTGATTTTGTCTCCTGTCTACCTTCCATATCTTTGCTAACAACATGCCTGGCTTCCGAGGTGACTGTCAATTGAGAAGAAGCCAACATTCATTCATTCATTCATTCATTCATTCATTCATTCATTCATTCATTCATTCACTCATCCATCCATCCATTCACTCACTCATTCATTCATTCATTCATCTATTTATTTATATATTTGTTTTTGAGACTAGGTCTTGCTTTTTAAAAAAATTTATTTATATATCAATTTCACATCTTTGTAATCCCAGGGATTCACACCCCGCCCCCACGTCTCGCTATGTTGCCCAAGAACCTCAGATTCACGTTGCCTGGAGTACCATGGACTCAAGCGATCCCCAGCCTCAGCCTCCCAGGTAGCTGGAATTACAGGCGCGCGCCACCACGCCCAGCTACTTTTCGAGATTAGGTTTCACTATGTTGCCCCAGGGGGGTCTTGAATCCGTGGACTCTAGCGATTTCCAGTCCTGGCCTCCCTCCATAGGCTGGGATTAAAGGCGCTCGCCACCGCACCCGGCCAGAAGCCAGCCAAAGGGACCCGTGGGCCAGGAGGGTTTTAGGCTCCTTGCAAGCGTCCCTGTGTCACGACGCGCACTGCTTCGGATGCGCGTGTGTTCGGCTTTCGTGCGGATGCGTGTCTCCCACCTCCGAGTAGATACCTATGAGTGGCCGCTGGGTCACGTGGTAACCCCATGTTTTCCTTTTGGAAGAACTTCCAGGTCGTATTCTGCAGGCGATGCTCCGATTTCCGCCCCACTCGCTGCGTAGGAGGCTTCCAGCTTCTCAGTATTTTCATCAACACTCACTGTCTGTCTATTATTTTTGTTTCGTTTTTTTGAGACTAGGTCTCGCTATCTTGCCCGGAACAGTCCCAGTCCCGCGGACTAAAGTGATCCCTAGCCTCAGCCTCCCAGGTAGCTGGGATTACAAGCATGGGCCTGCACACCTGCTTTATTTTTTTCCCTGAATTATTTCAAGACCAGTTTTATCTCTTTTTTAAGTTCTTTCATTTTTATGTTCTTTCCTTCCTACCCACCCTCTTCTATATTCTTGTTAATATCTGACAGTGCAGGATTTCTCCCTGCTGACGTTGCTCCCCAGACTCTTCCACCATCAAAGCACCCATAATCCTCCACCATAGTCAGTTGCATCCTCCCAACACCCCCTCCCCTCCTCTGGTGTGTTTCTGCCTCTGGGAACACTCCTGTGTGATGCTGCAGTGGCCCAGGAAGCTGGGGTGCACCCCCAAGAATAGCCCAAGGGGTGACCATGACCCCAAGTGTCGGCTCTGGGGTGACCTTGTGGGTGATGCTCTCTGGGGCAGGCAGGGGTGCCCTGCTGCTGGTGCACAGGTCCAGACACCCTCCCCCCAGCTGATGTGTTTCCCCGGATACACGGGAAAGCTCCACTCCCTCTCTCTTTCCCCTTCTTCCTCTTCCTCTTCCTTCTCTCCCCCCACACTTCCTTCCTCTTTCTCTTCTTCTCTGCCCTCTCCTCCTCTCTCCACTCTCCCCTAGCCCAGTCCAGCCCTGAAAGCAGCGTGGGAGAAGAGGCTCCTGTGAGCTTAAGTGGTCCATTTCCTGGACTAGCTGGTGCCCTCAGCAGCCGCCATTAGGGTAATGAACCAGCAGCCCCTCCTGGCTCCAATGCCCTGGCAACCAACGAGAGGGCATCCGGACTCACCTGGCCATGGCTCCCTCCTGCTTTCCCTCCGAGAGGACAGAGGCAGGAGAGCCCCCAAGTCGAGCAGAGACGGGGAAAGTGACAGAGACACGTGGACAGATACACAGAGGGACAAGACAGAGGGACAGAAGGATGCAAGAGATGCCAGTGGGCAAACATGGCAGAGATGTTAGCCAAAGAGAAGACCGGCCCAGAGTCACCGACAGGGAGAGTCAGGGAGACTGGAACAGGGGAGAGGAGATGGGGAGAGAAACAGAGAGAGAGAGCACAGAGAAAGAGAGGCAGAGAGAGAACAGAGAGAGAGGAGCATGGAACAGAGACAGAGCAAAGGAGTGGCTGGGAGAAGAGATAGGGAAATGGAGAGAAAAGTGTCAGAGATGTGAAAACTAGTAGGGAGGGAGGGAGAGATACATAGAGAAAAACCAGGATGTTCGAGCCTTTAAGAGAAGGGGAGGATAGCCAGGCAAGGTGGCGTGCGCCTGTAAACGACAGCCTATGGAGTCGCGGCTGGGACTGGGGACCGTGGTTTGAGAAACCCCCCAGGGGGCAACATAGCGAGCACTAGTCCCCAAAAAATAGCTGGGCGTGGTGGGGAGCGCCTGTAATCCCAGCTACCTGGGAAGTTGAGGCTGGGGATGGCTTGAGTCTGTGGTACCCTGGGCAACGAGAGCCTGCAGTTCCCCGGGCAAAACAGCGAGAACTAGTCTCAACAAAAGAAAAAAACAAAACAAAACTGTGGCGGACGCAGCACACCCCATCCTGCACAAGCTAACCGTGGATTTGCCCAGAGACCCAGCCGTTCCACACATGGAGCTGTTCCTGGGACAACTGACCGCACAGGTGCACGTGAACATGTAAGCAGCGGCCTTCAGAGCCGTGATCCCTAACAGCCTCAACACGCATGCGCGTCAGTTCCATCAAGGGCCGGGTCAAGAAGAGTCCATCCAATGCATGGGAGGGAGGGGCCCTGAGGAGGGGCAGCTCTACCCTGGGGAGGGAAGCCAGCCGCAGGAGGTCCCATGAGGCCGCACAAGGCCTCATGGATTAGGCTCCACCCATTCGTGGCTGGAGTTGAAAATGTGGGAACCGCCCTATTGGCTGAGCCTTCGAAATCTATCCTGACACTAAAACCGGTGGGCAGAGGCTTGAGGAGAGGTTAGGTGTGTGACCTCATGGAGGTCCTCTAGGATAGTCACGGATGACAAAGGGAAGATGGTAGCTTCCAAGGACATTCCTGGCTGGCACCACCATGAGCAAATGACCAAGGCCAACCTTAGCAGCCGTGGGACTTCCTGACATCATGTACCTCCTAATGGGTGCGTTCAGCACGTCACCCTCGCGGTCCCCTCCCGCAAGACGCAGGACCTCTATCTGATGAGGAATCAGACAAGCCCAAGAGAAGGGTAATCTACAAAATAGCTGACCGGCTGCTTTGAAAACATGAGGCCATAGGAAAGAGGACCAGAAGGGACTAATGCCATGTGGGGTCGCGGCCAGAATCCTGTTACGATTGAATAGGATTGCTGCGTTAGCCATACCAACCTGGTGAAGAGGAAGCCGGTCAAATCTGAATAAAACCTATATTCGTTTAAATAGTCCTGTATCTGGATACCAATCGGACTTTGAAAAGCATCCTGAAATTTAAATCTCATAGAGATAGAATCAACAGTAGCACCATCTAAGGTTGATTCGCTACATTTATACTGTATATTACAATACAGTTAAGCCTCAGCCAGCCACTCTCCATCACATCACATAATTACCATTTCTTTCTGGTGGTAAGAAAAATCCAGATCTAGTCTCTTAGCAACTTAGAGGTTTACAGTGCGGTGTTGCTGTCTATCATCCCTGTGCTGTACGTAGACTCCAGGATTATTTATTTAAAAGTTGCAGTTTTTACCCTTCAACGACATCATCTTGGTCCCCCGCCCCGTTCCCCCAGCCCCACCCCCGCCCCTGGTAAGATGCATTCGACTCTGTTTCCGAGTTTGGCTAGGTTGGAGTCTCCACAGAAGGGCGATCATACAATATTTGTCTTTGTCTTATCTCACTTAGCCTAATGCCCTCAGTTCTCTCCAGGTTCTCAGAAACGCAGGAATTCCCTTTTCCTCGTGACTGACTAATATTTCCTTGTAGACAGGCCTGTGTTCCTTAACTTGGTGAGGATCTGGTCATGTGCGCACATGGCTGAGAATAATCACACATGCCCGCCCCACACCTGGGCTGTCTGCAGGGCCCCCAGATGATCTGCTACTGATCAGAATGTCCTTATGCAACGCGTGACTGTACATGCATACAAATAGGTCCTCCCGATTAGTTCATTGTGCGGTCCTGATGTTAATGTCTTGTGGTTATGAAAGATGGTAAATAAGAGAGAGCGAATGGTAATGGAAATTCTGTACACTAGTTTTGCAACATGTTATAAGTTCAAAATGATTTCAAAGTCAAATAAGATACAATAAAACAAACACCAGCTAGCTCCAGCTCCTGCCAGCCATGAGGGTATCTTAGCACCAGCAGAACCTCAGATAGTGCAGCCCCTGTTGATTGCTGATGATGACTTAGGACAGAGACACAGCCACAGCCACCCAGCCAGGCAGCTTCTGGAGTCTCAGCCTAAACTGAAGGCTCGTGGTCACTGTGGGGGTATTTTCTATCTGCAATGGCTGGTGGGTGCTTCGGGGAATGGCAGGGGCAGAGGGCATGTTTCAAAGAGAGCCTTGAAGAGCACAGCGACACTGATGTGCCCATTGCCATGAGATGTTACATGCAGAACATGCCTGTGGGGGTGCCAGACCTCAAGGAGGGTTTACATGAGCACTCACTGGACCAGTATTACTGATGCTGACTATGTACAGGGGTTGTAGGAGCTGGGATGCATTAGTATCCAGAGCAAGCAGAAATCACTGCCTTGGTGGGGTTCACAGTGCAAGGGGGCAAATAGTTAGGAAACAATATGATATAATCCAATAACTGTTATATTGGATGATGTTCAACACTAAGAAAAAAATAAATAAGGAATGGGAAATAAAGGATGGTAGAGGAGTGTGGGTCATAGATGAGGTGTCCACGAGAAGCCACGCCACACTGAGAAGGTGAGTATGAGCATAGGCCTCAAGGAGGCTGGCGGACGAGTCATGTAGTAATCAGCAGGAAGAGACTTTTGAGCAGGGGAACAGCCAGTAGGAAGGCCCTGTGCAGAAACAGATTTCTCAGGCACGAACATACAAAGACAATGGGTAGCTGTGCACACTTTGCTATATGTGTTTGAAATAGCATCCGGAAGGTATTTCCATGGGAGCACATAGCTTTTTTGTTATTCTTACCAGCTATATAATATTCCTTTGCATGAATGTCTAATAATTGGTTTGACCAGTCCCTGGCCAATAGATATTTGTGTAGTGCCCACTCTTGCTATGCTAAAGATATATACCCCCCTTTTTTTTTTTTTACCTGATATTTCATTCTGCAATTCTATTGAAAGACTGACAACCATAATAAACAATGTATTCTGCAAAGGTTCAAATCAGGGGGGGAACAAGAAAAGAAAAAGAAATACACCAGTACCTGTGTCACTGGGCATGTGTGTGACACACCTACCAGCTTTCTATCCCAGCAGTGGGGCTGCCCTGTCTTAGGGTGTGCTCGTTCCTAACTTTGGAAGATGTCACCCTATTGTCCCCCAAAAGAAGTCATTGTTGCTGCTATTTCTTAAGCAGCTTTCTTTCAGCTGGTGATGACACAGACAACTGCTAGGAATGCTTGTGGGCAAGTCTTCATGTGGATTATGTTTTTATTTCTCTTGAATAACTGGAATTGGAGTGGCTAGTCTGAGAAGTATATGATTCATGTTTTTGGAAGCTGCCAAACGCCTTTCCCAAGCAGTGGGGCCATTTTCTGTCCTCACGGGAAGTTTTCATGCTGGAGAATGACTTGCTTGCAGCTCAGGCTGGCGTTTCCCACAATGCCCTTCGGACACAGGAGGAGCAGGGAAATGGTGGGAGGGGTCCGGAGGAGGCAGGAGCCTCATCCACTCAAGTGATGATGGCAGCCTGAGCCAGCGCTGACAGAGGCAGGTACTTTGGAAGGAAAAAGGACTGTCTTCAATGACTGGTGGGATAGAGGACCAGAGTCCTGCCAGCCGCATGCCAGGGTCTGGGCAGGAAGCTCCCTTGGCCCTGCTTGGGAGTGAGACAAAGTCAGATCCT
>PVHY01028278.1:0-15367 GCA_004024945.1 Uropsilus gracilis | reverse complement strand
CCGGAGACGACACGTTTGACACCTGCTAGAGCACGGGTCATCTTCTGTGACGCTGCTAAAGCTGCATGTCTACTTCCTAGCTGCTAACAGCGCAGAAATACGCCCGCCGTTTACCACAGCCAGGATGTGGAAACTACCCACACGCCCCCAAACAGACGCGTGGATCAGAAAGTTGTGGTCTATGTACACAAGGGAATATTTCTCATGAGCCAAAAAAGGCAAATCTGAACCATGTGCTGCTTGGAGTCACATGTGGGAAAGAGGAAGAAATGAGGTGGAAGAGATGGACAGCCATCTGCGAGGCCAGCCCTCAGAACGGGGGTCCTGGGATGCATGTTCAGGTTTCACTTTCATGAGGCTGTGAAGCCGTGTATACACCCTGGCAGAGAAAGGATCACAATGAGCTAGTGAGGAAGGAGCAATCTGGCTCCCAAGCGTACGTGACCTACAGCAGGGGACGGGCGATAGCAGGAGGATTTACCTGTGGGGGCGACAGGCATCACTAATAGGTCCTATGTCTCTTGGGCCATTGCAAAGAAGTTAGGAAGCTGCGTCACAGGGGAGAGGGCTGAGGTTGACCACCCTCTAGTGTGCCAGAGGGAGTGAGATGGATAAAAGGCTCCTTTTCTCTGGGGCGTATCTCTCACCCTGCACCCGTTACCCACATATCCCTTGTTTATAATTTTTAAGAAAGATCCAAGAGACCTGAGCAGGTTGGCAGGAGATGCAAAGAAATCGGAGCAAGAGAATAATGATTGTCAGGATAACAGTAACAGCCAACATCTTGGAGGTGAAGTGAGCTCCCCAAGTCGAAGGATTAGACCTTGACAAATCCGCACGGGTTAAGGATGCAATTGTCTCAAAACACCTTGCGTCGAGTCCAGTTCTGCTCGAGATGAGTCAGTCTCGCGCTGGAGGTAATGCCCGCTGGCCGATGACACGTGCCAGCGTTCTGGTGATTGTGCAGCTGCAGGCATGGGGGCAAGCTCCCGAGACAGGTCCCGAGGCAGGGGAAGGCGGTGAGGCCGGAGGCCCCAGGCCGAGCAGAGAGGCTGGTGGGGACAATAGTGACCCAAGTCGCAATGGAGGAAAGGGCTGGGGGGTGAAGCGGGAGGGAGGGGACAGCACCCGGGAGGTGGGCTGCCTGGACGGTTTGTGGGGTGCTTTATGATCACGAAAGGAATATGCATGCCCCTTGGAAGAACTTGGAGAGACACATGGAAGAACTTTTTAAAAAATCCAGATCACCTGTAATGTGCGACGCTACCCATAAACGCTAGGGAGGCGTGATAGATGCGTCTGATAGATGCATAGGTAATACAGTCTAAATGCTGTGTGCAGTATTTCCTTTCTGTGGTTTTTCTAAACTTTTCCATCTCGATTTAGGGCAGACGGGTTGTAAGTTTATACTCTTTTTAATGCACATTATTACATAACTAATGCCCCGTGTTATTAAAGCACCTTTTAAAACATGGCGTTTCTAACGGACGGTCCATCCTTCGTGCTGTGGTTCTGAAAATGTGTCCTTTATGTTTTCTATTTTTGTAAACTTCCATTCCCCCCTCACCAATTTTTGCTTTTAGGAAAATTACTCTTATAAAATGATTGTATATAAAAGGATGTCTGTGTAGCTCAAACTCTTACTTTGGGGGGGGGGGGTCTAAATGAGTCCCAGTAGGTACGGCAGCAAAAAGACAGGAATCCTTTTAAAACTTTTAGCCTGTTTTCAAATTGCTTTGCGGGGGAGTGATGAACTTCCAGTCCTAGTTTGAAATTATTACTATTGTCAATTTGATCGTTTTTAACTTATTATGCTTATTTTAATATGCAATTATTTTAATATGCAAATATCAATTTAATATGCAATTATTTTAAATATTAAAAATATTTAGCAACTAAAGTTCTTTTTCCCAGGAGTTCAGTAGTATTTTTTTGCCTTGGGTGACCCTGGTTTGTAACATTGTGATGTGGAGGTACGGGGTCATCGCCCTCGGGATATATTCCACTCGAGCCCAGCTGGGGGTACCGGGGTCCCCTGCGTGGTCCAATGCTCCCACGTTGCTAATTTAAGATAAGATCCCAATGTGCAAAGCCGTGTTTCCCCCATCAGCCGAATCTGACCTTTCCCCTGGTGTATGACCTGATGTTATAATCTATGCTCTTGGTCAAGATCTCTGATGGCGACGTCACAACGCCATTCATTCCCCGAAACTGGACTCACGATGTGTAGCAGCTGCCACGTGTCTGTTTCTAAATCATGCTTGGTCTGACGTCATGCAGCCGCTTTAATTTTCCACGTGATCTGACTTACCCTGATGCCTACGGTTTTCCCCCACAGCTTCGAAACCGAGAAACGACGCTTTAGAAAACTGCTACCTAGACAGAAGCGACTTCTATTTTCTTATGGGTTTCAAAGCATTAAATAAAAAAATCACTATATAAACCTACTATCTATTATGGGGCGAGTCTAATTCTAAGCTGATGTCTGTGTATGTACCCGTTCATCATAAATAATCACTTTCATAATAAAACGTATTATGGGTCAATCCTGAGCTTACAGGGTATCCGGCTCTTGCGTTCAGTTCTTGGGGTGCAAATGAGCAAGACAGACATCTTTGCCCTTAGGAAACTGCCACTCTGTCCAGGAAGAGAGAGCCGCTGCTACCTGTAGAACAGGATGGCCAGGCAGGGGGCTAGATGGACGGACAGAGCTAGACAGACAGCAGGTAGGTAGACAGACCTACAGACAGATGGACAGGTAAGGAGACAGCACATATGTGTGCGTATGCACACACTTCCCCCCGAGTGTTTAATTGTTCACAGAGAAGCAGGAAGCAAAGCCGACGCCTGGTCCGGGATGGAGAAGGCTGGTGGGACGCCTGGGGGAGACACTAACAGTAGGAGTCTCGCGTGGGAGGCCCACGGGGCAAAGACGACAGGCCGACGTCCTGGGAGTGCTTTCCCAGCAGCCCAGAGGTGCTCGCTGGAGAGGAGGAGGTGGACACTGCGCCCTTGTCCTCAGCCCACTCCACAGTGTGGACACGAGTGGACCGTGGGCAGAGAATGGCCTGACTCAGGTCCGTGCATCCTCTGAGAGTCTGCGGGAGCCAGGAAGGCCCTGGGACAAGAGGCTGTACATTGTGGAGGGTGAGGTGGACTCCGGGTGGACACAGGAGCAGACGGGCGGTGGACAAGGTGCAAGGGGGCGGCGTCCGAGGAAGCCTGAGTTGGGGGCGCAGGGCGGTTGGGGAGGGGCGCCGGAAGCGCCCAGGGGAGAGACGCAGGCTGGGTGGTCCCTGAGGCTGAACGTCCCCTGAGTCTGTGCTTGCTCCCCCAGAGTGACCACATCAGCCTGGATACCGGGATGGCCTGAGCCAAGGAGCCGCACGTCTGGGCTGGAGTGAGAATGAGCCGAGGGCGGCTGCTGAAAGGAGAAGGTGGTACAGCTGACCCTGGGGGAGAGAGGACCGGGCAGCGCAGCCAGCGGGCTCGGCCCCGGCCCGGCGGCCACTTGCGTGGACACAGCGCGCAGGAGGCAGACACGGCCAGGACGCCGCTTGGTTCTCCGCTGGCCCTGAGCGCCCAGCGCCATCTGTCCAGCGCGGTCCCTTTCTGTCTCCGCAATCTGCCGTCTGCTCCAGATTCCCAGTTTGGCTGCCCACGTTCCGGGCGCTGAGCTTCCTCGGCTGCGCTTGGGGGGCTTCCGGCACCGAGGTGTGGGGGGGACCCAGGCTGGGGGGTGTCTGGGCTCTGCCCGCGCCGTGCGGATGAGGGTCACGGCCCGGCCAGCCCTCCACCGGCCCAGCCACGCTCCCAGCGCTGGACGTCCATGTGTGCCCCACGCCGGCCTCGGCCCAACCAGAACCCAGCAGCCCGGGCCAAGATCACAGCCTCGTTGGCTCCGAACCGAGACCCCAAGATGCTGCACCCCCAATCTGCGGAAGATTTCTGCTAGAGTTACTCCCCGTCCGCGCCCAGCCACAGGGACAGGGAACAATGTGTTCCCTGGGTACGGCTGCCACCATGGCACTCCGTACCACTCACCGGCGGAGTTTCAGGCGTGGCCACCAGTCCCCTCTGTCGCTCGGGCACCGAGTCTGGCTTCCCTCCATGGCACCTCACTTCGCTTCCACAGGCTCCCTTCACTCCCCTCCCAGAGCTCAGAGCCCCTGTTCCTTCCTGCTCCCCTGTGGACCTGGGGGTCACTGGGAGTCCGCCGGGTGGACCTCCAAAGTCACTTTATCCAATTTCACTTGCTAGATTAGGTGCAGTTACGTGGGGGGGCAAATAGAATGGCGTATACACAGGGTGTGATTAATCAGAGCCCACCCGAGACCAGTACAGTGCCATAAAAACCCATGTTAATCGTCTCAATTAAGTGAAGACACCATCACTTTGTCACCCATTTACGTGAGAAACACCCCCCCTCGCGCACACACACACACACACACACACACACACACACAATATCTAGGTATGAAAATTAAACTGAATGCTCCGAGAGGTCTCGGTAACGCTCATTGATAAATGATGGTTGAATTAGATGTGGGCAGAAATGATCTATAATTTTGAAGAAGGTTTTGTTTCCCTGGGGCTTTAAATTTTAACTCGGCTTGAAAGCATGCACAACTGGAAACTTTAAATGATATATTATGAGTATAATTTATTCCCGAAAAGCCAAGAAGAACTAAATAAAGCTTTGACCTATATGTAGAGTTTGATGAAAAAAAATGTGCCTGTGATGCTTTAAGCTAAACTCCGGATTTCCCATTTCAATCTATATTTTCAATATAGATTGAACAAATCGACTGTCCGCTGCCGCCGTGGACAGGTTTGTGTCTACTCTGTTCCCCTCCACCTGATCAGCTCCTCAGACCCCTACTACCCATCCGGTCTTCCGACTCCCTTGCTTTGAACTATAACACAGCCGATGGATGCCACGCTTCTCACATCTTAAAACAGAGGTAACGGCAATAAAAGCCTTTACTTCTATGTCACCTTCCGGCCCAAACCTTTGTTTTCTCCTTTCAAAGCCGGTTCCTCAAGAGAATGAGCTATGGTTCTCTCTGCTCTTGGCCGCTCAAGTTCCCACAGCCAACGCGTTGGCAAACGACTCCGACAAAGGTCTGGGCCTGCTTTTGACACCCATGGTGGCCCGGCCAGGGTGACATCCACGGTGACTGTTTCACGCCCATCTTGTTGGATCTCCCCATGGTGTTGGAGACAGGGAGATGCTTTCCTCCGCCTTCAAATTGTCTCCGTTCTGGGCCGTTCTGCCTAGGACTTAGCTTTTTCTAGATCTATTTTACAGGGTCCTTCTCATTTGCTTACATTTCACAGACTTTGTCAAGGACTCACTCTCTGGTGTTTATTTTCCGATTATTATGCTGATGTATCAGATATGATACTTACTATATAGAAGACATATTATTAATATATATATTTGAAAGTAGAGTATGACCACGAGAAAATACTAGCTATTAAGCGTTAGCTTGAAAGTAACATGGAACTAATAATGCTAGTACCTAGCAGTTATCACTGTCATCACCCAGGCATTCCCCTGCTCTTCTTTGTACCTGATGCATTTCACTGAAATGAAATAATATCTGCATTTATTTTGGTTTTCTGCTTTTTTGTTAAGGATTATTTGATACATTTTCCAACTATTACTAATAAACATTTTAAAACGTTTGATATTTATACTCAATAATATTAAACTATGTGAATTTGCACTGGCTTATGTAAGGACTCTCCCTCCCCTTGTTACACATTTAACTTGCTCCCATATATAAATATAGTTTTCATTCAAGAAAAGATGTTTAACTTTTAACTTAAGGTATAGTAACTAATAACATTTCCTTCTTTGTTTTCTTTTTTCAGCAAATAGGGCTTTTTCCCAGACTATATCAAAGACTAAGAATTCCTATATTTCTCTTTTTTATTATATATTTTTTACATCATTGTCTACTCCGAGGTTCTCCTGCCATCTTAGGACCTGTGAACCATCTCTTGTGCCCTCCCCTGATTTGGCCCTCCTCCCCTTCTCTTGCTCTATGCTTCAGTTCTGTTGGCAGTTTTAAATTTTCCTTGTCCATTCGCCTGTTTTCCCTGTATGCCTCCTATAAGTGAAACCATCAGTATTTCCCTTTTTCTTTCTGGCTTATTTCCACTAACATGATTCCCTCTAGCTTGATCTATGTTGCTGCAAATGACATAAATTGGTCTTTTTGATTGCTGAATAATATTCCATTGTGTACATAGACCACAGCTTTCTGATCCATTTGTCTGTTTTGGGGCATTACAGTAGCTTCCATATCCTGGCTATTGGAAATAGTGCTGTAATAATTATCTAGGTACAGCTGTCCTTTCAGATTAGAGTTTTTGTACCCTTTGGGTAGATTCCCAGAAGTGGGATTGCTGGATCGAATGCTAGCTCCGTTTCTCAGTAGTGTGAGGATGCCCCACACAGCTTTCCATAGCGGCAGGACCAGTTTGCCTTCCCACCAGCAGTGGAAGAGTGTTCCTTTCTCTCCCCATCCATACTTGTCACAATTAGTTAATAAAGTGGCTTGCAGAGAATCCCTAGGTCTTGTCTTTAGTTTACGGGAATTTGAAATTACAGATTGCATTTAGTGAAACAGAAATATCCAACCCCCATCCCTCAGGCTTTTATCCCCTCCTCCCCCTGGGTGTCTTTTCTCTTGTCTGGTTGTTTACAAAGATTTTTTCATCCATAAACTTAACAGTTTTAGTGGCTGTATAGCATCATTTTTCAGCATTAACTTTGGAAGAGCAACTTCATCAAGGACCAGCAACGAAGAGCGATAGAACGCTGACATCTTTTCTAAAGCACAAAACAAGAACTTTCAACATGGTCGCAGTGCAGCATAACTAGACTATACCGGCCAGCTACCAACTGATGGTAGCATTGAACATACATGCTTATAAACCTCCAGAGTTACGGAATAATATAGATTTATGGAAACTTTGCAAGCATTAAGATCCACACATCACATTATTCTGCCCTGGGAGTTATTTATTCATCCCTATGCCTCCAAGTTATGACATATTTATACATAGCTCAATGATTTGTAAGAATAGTCAGCTCCATCATTTCATCTGCTCCTCAGATCAGTTCAGTTATTGTCCCTAAAGATGCTCAGAGTAAGTCAGTGTCTTTCCCAAGTTTATCCAACTTGGAGTAAGATCTGTTGCCGGAACTTCTGATTCCAAATATTGTTTGATATTACCATGTCGCACTCTTTCTTTTAACATCATTTATATACTAATGAGCCCAGGAAACAGAAGGATGGCCTCTGTAGCCCAGAAGGGCCCAGGAGTCTGGGGGTCAGTCCTAACATCTGCTGAGAAGTTGCAATGTAATCGCC
Organism: Uropsilus gracilis; assembly: GCA_004024945.1. Lineage (NCBI taxonomy): Eukaryota > Metazoa > Chordata > Mammalia > Eulipotyphla > Talpidae > Uropsilus > Uropsilus gracilis. Next base: position 7,979 of record PVHY01028278.1, on the reverse strand, counting down.
AGAGCAGGATTAATTAAATCGTCCTTAAATAATTCATTTCCCATTTCTTCAGAAAGTCCATTTAAAATGCAAAATTTCCAGGAACATTTCTTCTCTTCCCATTTTTATTGAGAGCTTTTATCATAAGTGAATGTTGAATCATGGAAAGTGTTTTTCTACATCTATTGCAATACGATTTTTATCCTTCCTTTGATGTGGTGAATTACCTTTGTTGAACCATCCTTGCACTCCTAGAATAAATGCTACTTAGTCATGATGTATGACGTTATAATGCATTATTGAATTCAATTTGCTAAGATTATGCTGACAATTTTGCACGTATGTTGGTCAGGAATATTGGCATGATGTTTTCCTTTTCGTGATAATCTCACTGGTTTTGCAATCAGGGTAAGGTTGACCTAGCAAAATGTGTTTGGAAACATCCCCTCAAATTCAGTTGTTTTTTTTTTTTTTTAAGAAATCCTGAGAGGTTTAAGTAGTATATCTTCTTTGAGGTTTGTTAGAATTTACTAGTGAAGTTACCTGGTCCTGGATTTCTGAGGTTTTTTTTTTTTTTTTTTTTTTTTTTTTTTTTTTTTTTTTTTTTTTTTTTTTTTTTTTTTTTTTTTTTTTTTTTTTTTTTTTTTTTTTTTTTTTTTTTTTTTTTTTTTTTTTTTTTTTTTTTTTTTTTTTTTTTTTTTTTTTTTTTTTTTTTTTGAGACTTTTAATCATGGTTTCAATTTTGTTTTACTCAAGATTGATCTGTTCAGGTTTTCTACTTCTTTCTGATGCAGCCTTGGAAGGAAAAAACAAGTCATATTTTTTTTCCTTAAGGAAAACTCTTGAATGTGTAGTAGTAAATATGAAAGAAAACAACAAATGAAAAAATACAAGATGAAGAAAGAAAAAAGAGAAGGAATGATTGCCAAAAAAGTGGCAGGTAATACCTTTTGTTTATTGCATCACATATCCTAGCATCACTTCTGCTGGTCATCAGCATGGCCTTCTAGATACCTACGACTCACATTTTGAATTCCAATGGGCAGGGGCTAGGTCCTTCTTTGTTTAAATGTACTTTGATTTGGCAAACAACTGTTATAAAGCCCTTCCATGCACATTTACATACATTGTTCACATGGTTAAAAAATGAATTTACAATCATTTTCAGAAGTTCTAAATGATTAAACTACTGAGCACAGTATAGCAAGTACATAAGTTGTGCATCATCTGAAAGCTGATACGCTGCTTATGTGATGACTGCCACGGCCCAAAATTTGGTGAAGTAGACGTGCGTTAAAGATTTCCTATTTTTTAATTTTAGGTTCTTAATTTTCATCCCACTAGATATAGTTGTCACAGACTTTGAAGGATTTGAGACTTGATCCTACTTTGCAGCTAACAAGCTAGCTTGACAAAGTTCGTGAACTTTGCCCCGGACATGTGGAGAAGGGCAGCGAGATAGTAACAGTGACAGAGTGTCAGCATCTTCTCAAGCTGGTCCTCCAGCTTTGTCTCCCAGAGCAGAGTTAGAAGGCTTAGGGATTGCATCGAGAGGGTTCTCTAAACTGGAGATACTGGGCCCTACACTGGTGGCAAAGAGATCTAGGATATGTGTGACGTGACAGTCCTTCAAAGACAGGTGCAATTAGCTCATTCCCAAGACATGTCCATGGAGAATTCCTCCAACAGTCATCTACAGTATGTTTATATTCTATATTTCTTCCACATAGAAGAAAAGGATGCCACGTATTTACATGAACCTTAATAGGCTGTGTGACCTTTTCTTCCAGTTACAGTTTCACTATCTTACACCCAATGACGATCCATACCTGTGTAGGCTTCGAGATTATCAACCTGCTCTTTAACTGCTCAAATACACAAAGTAAACAGGGACGTGAAGCCTGTAACAGCTTTTGGTGTTTTCAGAGCTCACTTGTTTCTGCGCTTTTATTTTGTCACTAACTCTTGTAAAAAAAAAAATCACTCAATACCTTCAAATAATTATCTCCTAACAATCTGACAAGCTTTCCTTTCAATCAAAATGCAAAAAGTAAATAAATAAAAGTCATAATAACAGCATTTGGACAAATTAGTACTAAACTCATGTAATGCATGTTTAGTTTTCTTAATTTATACATTCCTGTCATTTTATGAGTAAGCAATTTATTTTATGATGGAGAATATTGTTGATGAGTGAAATAAAAATTCATATGCAATAAATGTTTGCTAGTGAGAAATACAGATATATGTAACATAATATTAGTTCGACCGTTCACATCTCTAGAAAAGCAAGGCCCCACCAATTCTCACTAGAAAGCAGATGTGTCCATCGGTTGACTCTCTGATATCTGCTGTATATAACACACACAGTCTCTAATATCTAATAGATATAGATTATATATAATATTTCAATGTGGCAGCTTATCTTTTAGTACCTTAGCTCCTCATAGTTTGATAATACAGATGACTATGTCGCATATGCTTCATTAAGAAGCCCAGCTTTTTATCTGGTTTGAAAAGTCCCTAAATACATTCGCGCTCCTTTAAGAGGCGAACAATCGGGAGGAGGTCGGGAGGTGCTGTCAACGCTAAGCACACAGCCGGGGAAGGTTGGGGGGGGCGGGGAGGTCAGGGAGGGGCGGAGCACGGAGGATCGGAAGGACCGTCCACGGGTGACGTGACAACCCGTGATAGGAGATGGGTCCTCCCACAGGTGACAGGAGCACCCGGGGCCTGCACTGATCACAAAATATATATATGTGAATAGATAAAGTCCTTACTTAACAATAGTAAAGAAATAAATCTAGCCCCTGAGAGCATGAGGTCCAGCCCCGGTGGGAAGAGAGAACAGAGCTGAGATGTCCCCGCTCTTGCCTGGAGGTGGACAGAGGCCACGGTGCTCGGACGCACAGAGCCAGCGGCGACTGGACTTGAAGGTGCGCATCGCAGGTGCTCAGAGGACCCCCCTGGCCCCACCCCACCCCCGGTGCAACACCCGGTGAACAGCACTCGGGCTGTTCACCCCGAGCTGAACAGCCCCCCTTCCCCCCCGGGAGCCCTGCCCCAGGCGTCGCTGCACCCCGCGGGAGTCTGCACCCCGTGCCCATCCGCTCCCTCCGGGCGCCACGGCCAGACGCGAGCCGCGTGCTCGGCGTCGTCCTCCCTGATGGCCCCCGAGCCTTTCCTGACACTCACCGGCTCCAAGTGTCTCCCTGCGGTCACTACCACCGTCCCCAGCTTAACTCGGGCACCACCATGCCCGGGGCGCCTGGGGGAAGGGGCTGCCTGGCTCAGCGCCCTGTAGAACCAAGCCCATCTCGGAGGCCCGCGCTGGACGGACCGAGAGCCCCGAGGCCGCCAGAGGTGCGTCCAGGTCCCTCAGGTGGGCAGTGGGTAGCCACGAGCCCAGGAAGAGCATCCGCCGTGAAACAGCAGCAGAGCCTCGGAGGCCGCCTTGAGGCGGTGGGGGAAGGGCCTGAGGCCAACCCGGCCCGCTGACCGCCCGCCCAGAGAAGCCGCCCAGGGAGCCCATGTCCACTCCTGCCAAGTAGTTGTCCTGGGCCCCCCGGCCCCCCAGGCCCCAGTCCGCCCGGTGCAGAGTCAGCGTTGGTGACCAAGTGACGCTCAGAAGGAGGTGACAGCGCGTGGCGCAGCTCCACCGGCCCAGCCGGCTCCAGATGCCCGGGCAGAGACTGACCCGCCGGTGGTGGAAGAAGAGAGGGCCGTGGTCCAGGGCGCGTCGCTGCAGGCTCACGGGGTCAGTAGGAGCAGAGCTGCCCCCAGCAAGGCCTCGGTGGAAGGCGGGGCTCTGGCTTTGAGGATGAGGATGGAGAGCCGGGGAGGGTGGGAGCCCGTTTCCGGGACCCTCTCCTTGTCCCTGGCTGGTGGACGCTGGCCTCGAGATCTGGAGGCGGCCCCGGATGAAGAGCTGACACGCCTGAGGTGAGAACCAAACGGACAGGGCCCGCACTGGCCAGCCTGGTGGCTTCCCTCAGCCCTGGCCTCCCTGCACGCTCCCTCCCCCGCCAACCCTGGAGCACCCTTCTGTACCCAGGACCAGCTTCCTGCGCCAGAGCCGTGTCCAGCCCGCTGGGGCTTGCTGCCCCCCTGCCATCTGCCAGAAGCGTCCTTGTGGACGGCCCGGTCGTGGCGGCCAGCGGTCACGGCTCCCAGCCCAGCTCCCAGCCGCTGGTGTTGGCTCCTCTCGAAGGCTTCATCTTGGCTCTGCTCATCTTGGCTCTGTTCGAAGGAAGCCCCCAGCAAACTCACAAAGCCAAGAGCTGCCTTCCACGCCCAGCCGCTTGCCCTCCAACGCACGGGCTCAGGAGACAGACCCGGGAGACACAGTCACCCACAGTACGGAACAAGGGCTTCGCCTGCCCTCATGTTCAATGCCAGGGGTGGGTGGCATCTGGCTGGCCCCGGGTTTAGCCAGCAGCACCTGGGAAAGCAGTTGGGGGCAGGCAAACAGCTTTATTCGAATAAAGCCGCATGGAAAGATCGTTTCACAGGAGCACGAAGACACCCAGCTCGCTTCCTTGGCGTCCATTCTCTCACTAAGTCTCTTCCCTTTTGCTGCCTGAGTCTTACCTCCCAGCCCCTAATTTGCTTTATCGCATCCTTCTCCTGCCGAGGACAGAGATTCACGGCTACTTCCTGTGCCAGGACATCACTATTTCTGTGTAAAAAGCTGCAGCTCAGGTTTTCAAAGAGAATTTATCTCCACAGGTAGATATAGTTATATACCTACATACCTATAGACCTACATATATATATCTCACACCTATGAGGATGTATCCGAAGCACCAGGAGCAGGAAGCGCGGGGTGGGGTGTGAAGGAAAAGCACCCTCCTATGTTGGGGGTGGGCATGACGGATGCAGCTCTGGGGAAAGCGGTACGGAGCCGTCTCGGAATATTCAAATTCGATCCAGCACGTGACAGCAAGTCCGCTCCCGAGTGTCTACCCGAAGAAGGCTTAAAACACTAAGGCGAAAGGATGCTCGCACGCCTGTGCTCGCTGCAGCACTGCCTGCAAGGACTGAGTCATGGAGACAACCTACGTGTCGAGTGACAGCCGCGTGGAGCAACATGGCGGAATATTATGCAGCCGTTAAAAAGATGGACACGTCCTTTGTGGCAACATGGACACCCCCCCCCCGGAGAAAATCATGCTCGTGTGGAGCAGCTCAGAAGGAGAACGACAAACGCGGGGGTGTCGCTTAGGTATGAAGACGGAGACCCAACACGAAGGGCCAGACAAAACCAGTGACAAACCCCAGAAATCCGACCGTCGAATGGAGGCTGAGATGGGGAGTGCGGGGAGCGCAGTAAAGAGGGGACCCCTCTGGGCTGAAGAGCTCTGGGTGTCCTGGTGCTGGGTGTGCTGCGGCGATCCGCTCGGATGGGGTGTGAGGCTGCGCCCTAAGCTTTGGTGACAGAAGCATGAGCATTGCCATGTTAGGGGACCGGAAAGCCCTCACCTAGAGCTCGACAAAGCTCCCCTCCCCCTCGTCCGCCACCTTTCACGGCAGGTCAGGGAAGAAAGGGTCCACGCAGCCCAAACAGGTGGGCAAATCTAGAAGGCTAGCGCTTCTTCCTTCCCATACTCCACCTTGGCTTGACACGCGCTGGGTCTTCAGCTGCGGTCCGGGTCCTCGTCCTCTCGCTCTGGGCCCAGGAACGTGGACACCCTGTCTGCTGACGTAGCACGTGCCCTGGCTGCACCTGTTACCGCCACGCTCCAGAGCACGTGGCTGTGCGAAGCCAGGCACGGTGGCCTCGCTGGGCCTGGACGGGGAGCCGGAAGGTGGAGCGAGCGAGCGGCTGCACCTACCCGTGGTGGGCCCAGGGACGCAGTGTCCACCGCAGGCCCTGGTCCTGAGCGTGGAGCTGGCGCGTGGGGGCGGGAGACAGCCACAGGGTTCTCAGCTGCCCTCAGCGCAGAGGGCTGGGGCCCTGGTTCCCGGGGGGCAGGGGGGGCAGGAAGGACAGGTGGGGGAAGGACGGGCGGGGGAGGCCGGGGGACCCCATTAACTGAGATCGAGCCGGGTCCCCCCCACGGGGAGGTTGTTGGCTCCAACCTTCCTGCTGCATCCAGGCTTTCTGAAAGGGCCCCTCCCCCACACCCGGCGCGGTCTCCAGGCTCCAGTGGGCAGTGGCTCGCTAGATGCCCGGGTTCCTTGGGGGCACCCTGCAGAGCGAGCCGGGTCCCCAGGCAGGACGGCTGCCCCACGGGCCTCGGGGCTTCCGCCCGTGGCCTGCGCCCCCCGGATGCCCCATTTTCACCTCGGCAGCTTGTCAGGCTGCTCCCTCATCATCTTGGCCGCCTGCTGCCCGCCCCCCACTGCCCGTGCCGCCCGGGCCCACACCCCGCTGCCCTCCGTGGGCACCAAGCGCAGCCTCCTGCCTCACGCTGCCACCAGGGCCTGAGGATGGCGCAGGGCTGGTGCCTGGGGCTCATTCCCTGACATGGCCCTGGCGACACGGCTGAGTGACCACGGTGGTCACTCAGTGCACGGCCGGACCCTGTCGCCACAGTCATCTGGCCTTCAGAGGAAATGGCGTGGGCTCTCGCAGCCCCGTCCTGACCCTGTGCGGGCTGATGGCCATCCATGGCCACCACAGCTGCCCGGCCCTGCTGACCCCCAGGGACACCGGCTCCCCCGAGTCCCTCCTGACAGCACGAGACTGTGCGACGCAGCCAATTAGGCCTGGCGGCTCTGCCCTGGGTGACGACCACCACGCGTGTCCCTCCCGCTGCCTCCTCGCAGTCGCCAGCCCCCCTGCGGGCAGCTGCTGACCTGCAAGGCGACCCCCAGTCCGCTGCGGCTGGGGCAGAGCGGTCGCGGGGGCTGGAGGCCCGTCCGGCGTCCCTGGGGCGTCCCTAGTTTGTCCAGCCACGCGGGCCGAGGGGTCAGCCAGAGCCGCTCCCATCGCGGGGCTGACGCGCAGCGAAGGCCTGGGAAGCGGGCCCGCTGGCCGCACGGGGCCATGGCCGCTGACCGGCCTTCTCACCCCTGCAGACCAGGCACTGAAATCGCCTCATGACAGCCCCCTCCTGGGGGCATCGAGCTCCCTCTCCCTGCCAGGACCCCCCCGGCCCCCCCATGCTGGAGCTTCGTGTCTGCTGCAAGTCAGCCAGCGGCCGCGGGAGCCGTGACCACCACAAAGGAGGAAGTTCTCCGGGTCCCCGAGCCTGTGACCCCGCTGACCCCAGCCACGGCCACCCGGGGCCAGCGCAGGCCGGGCGGGCTCGCTCTGGCCCTGGTTCTGTCCGGGAGGGCTTCCCCCACCCCGGGCCGAGCGCCCAGGGAGCGGGCACGCGTGGCCAGCCCGCAGGGCTCCCACAGGGCTCATGGCGCGCCGTGCGGGGCTCGGCTTGGGTGCTGGAGCTCAGCTCCTCGGTCCTGGCGGAGCCCTGTCCCCAGAGCGCTTGGCCCGCGGCCGGGGTCGGGTGAGGCGCGCCGAGAAGGACCGAGCCAGGCCACGTGGGAGCTGAGCCAGCCGGCAGCTTGGAAAGGGCCCCCCCCGAGACCCACCTCGGGGCGACTCCGGTGGGAAGGGAAGGCGCCCACGGGCTCCGCTGCTGTGGACAGAGCGCTGGACGGAGGAGGGCACGGGCGTCCCCAGCGCCCCCCCCCCCCCGCCAGGTGCTGGGTGCTACTGCTGCCCCAGGGGGGCGCGGGGGGCCGGGTAAGTCTCGTGGCCAGCGGACACCCACCACGCAGTGTGGCGTGGGCTGGAGCGGCCTCCAGTTCGCTCCCCACTACCAGCGCAGGGCCGGGCCCGGAGACGCGCTTGTGACAGGCGTCCCCCCCCTCCCGCCCCCGCCAGCCAGCCATGCCCGCCTCCCCGCCAGCCGCGGGGGCACGGCGGGCGCGGTCCGCTCGGGCAGCCCGGGAACAGGACGGGCTCTCCAAGTCCAGCTTCTCAGCGGCCCCCTGCCTGTCCGGGCCGCCACCGCCGAGCCCAGGGCCGGCTCGCGCAGACATGGGGGGGG
>PVHY01028277.1:0-15393 GCA_004024945.1 Uropsilus gracilis | reverse complement strand
TCAAAAAATGGGGAGAAGAACTAAAAAGACACTTCACCAAAGAGGAGATACAGATGGCTAATAGACATATGAAAAAATGCTCCACTTCACTAATAATCAGGGAAATGCAAATTAAAACCACATTGAGATACCATCTTACACCAGTAAGAATGGCACACATAAATAAAACAGACAATAACAAATGTTGGCGCGGATGTGGAGAAAAAGGAACTCTCTTACACTGCTGGTGGGAGTGCAAACTGGTCCAGCCACTATGGAAGACAGTGTGGAGGACCCTCAAACAATTGAAAGTGGACTTACCATTCGACCCAGCAATCCCACTACTAGGAATCTACCCAGAGGACATGAAGACATTAATTCAAAAGGACATACGTACGCACATGTTCATTGCAGCCCTGTTCACAGTTGCAAAGAACTGGAAACAAACCAAATGCCCCCAAACAGAAGATTGGCTAAAAAAAATGTGGTACATATACATGATGGAATACTACGCATCCATCAAGGAGGACAAACACATGTCATTTGCAGCTACCTGGATGGAACTAGAGGGACTCATATTGGCAGAAATAAGTCAAAAAGAAAAAGAGAAATACAGGATGGTCTCACTTATATGATGGATATAGGGAAAAACAAACAAACAAATAAGAAAAAATGAAAACAACCAATGGGACTGAACCATGGAGTGAGAGAGGAGGAGGGGGAACATGGCGGGGGAGGTGAACAACAGGCCAAACAACCAACAACTGAACATCAACTTAACCAACCAACAATTTGCAGAAAAATGGGAGGAGTGACTGAAGGGGGGATACAGAGGGGAGATATGGAGGGAGGAGGAGGGATCAATTAATGCACAATTGTGACAAATCAATAAAAAATAAAAATTAAAAAAAATAAAGGTTTGAAACATAAGCAAAAATGATATGTATAGAGTAAACATAAATTTCAAAATTCATAGTGAGATATTTTAATATAACATCTCTCAGGAAATGATAGAACAAGGAATTAAAACATGAGTAAGAATAGAGAGAATTTAAATTTTATGATTAACAAATTTGATTTAATTAATACATATAGAGAAAAAGATATCCCATACTGCAGAAAACAGCTTCTGTTCACACACACACACACACACACACACACACACACACACACACACACACACACACACACGATATTATAAAAAAATGATGTGATGAGCCACAATGGAAGTATCAGCAATTCTGAAGGGACTGAAGTCATAGAAAGTATATTGTGAAAGTAAGGTGATAAAATTACTTCTTTGTAAAAGACATAAAGACTAGAAAAACCTCTCACAATGGAAAACAAAGTATTCTGAACTGAGTAAAAATGAAAATATGACATCAAAATTTAGGGGATATAGTTGGTTCATATCTAGAGTGAAATGTCTGAGTGTGAATATTAGAAAATATGTAAAACTAAATATCAGCGAATGAGCTCTAAGTATTGATGTGAACATTTTTGGGGAAAAAAGTACAGTAAATTAAGCCAAGGAAAAAAGAGAGACTGGAGAATACAAGAATAGAAATAAATAAGGTAGAATATGAAAAAAAATAAAATTTAAGCATAAAAAAAACATGAACACATAAAAACCTAGAAAACTAATAATGGAGACACAGGAAAACACAATGCTTGTCACCTTGAGTCCTTAGGAGAAAAGTTGATCAAAGATATATAAGAAAACTCAGTAAAATGATTGTACAGTGAACAGAAGATTGAGATTAAGCTTTAAATATGGAAATAATGGAGATAAAGTATATAGAGTACTCAATAGAGAATATAAAAAAATCTGGAGGAAGGCTTGGAAGTAGAATAGATCAGATGGAAGACTGAATCAGTGACCTTGGAGATTAATAATGCACAAACAATTCAGGTGAAAAAAGAGAAATATGGAAAAAAAAGAGTAAATATTTTTAAAATTATCCAACTCCATGAGCAAAAGTTAGAAAAGAATCATGGGGATGGTGGAAGAATCCTGGAGAATATAGTGATGTAAAAAAGTATATATATAAATATGCACCTTTATATATATATATATATTTATATATGTACCTCTCTCTCTCTCTATATATATATACATTTACATATGTATATTTATGTACATAAATATGTATACATAAATATGTAAGCAACAAAAATAAGTAATAAATACAAAAGGAATATATCTTGATATTAAAAAAACAGAAAAAACATTTTTGTCTCATAAAGCATGTAGTCTGATGGAGGAAACAATGAGCATGCAATTATAATACTGTGTAGTGACCACTGTAACAGGAGAACACAAGGTGTATAGAATCATGTGAGGACCCCCAACCAAAAGAATTGGGTCCATACATTACTACTCAATGAGAGAAGCCTGAGTAGTCTATTATGAACCAAGTTGATGCTGTTTTACCTTCTTTTAATTTCCCCAAAGTTTTATGGATGTGAAAATAAAATACTTTATGCTTTTTGAGGCCTATATCTCATTTACAATAGACTTTAAATTTAGTGATAGATTTCCAGAAATAATATAAATTTGAATTTGTATAGGAATGGTATAAATTTGAGGGAAGATGGGCATTATTTGGTTTATGGAGTAGGGATGAAAGGATGATTAGCAGTGACAGCCTCCTCTGGAAAATCCTATGGATAATTGGCCCCACATCAAAATCAAAGGAATTTGTTGAACTGTATTTGGTACTAAACCATGTCTGTTCATGTGGTTTTTTTTTTTTTCCTTTTCAAAAGTGGGATGTGGGGAAGGACAATGGCTAAGGACAATGTCCTCTAAAGACAGCAGGGGTTTTTGTTTTGTTTTTAAGGTACAGGAGACCTATATTCTCAGAACATACAGATGCATCTGTTTTCAGCTATGAGGCAATGAGACTAATTGATTAAATAGTTTGATCACTAGCTTGGATAAAGTCACCTGTAAGAATACAAGCATTCTTGGGGCAGGGGTAAAAAAAGAATATAGGCATTCAAAGAAAAGGTTAGGGGGAAAAAAAGACTTATGGCTAGATCTCAAAGTCAAGGTTATGGAATTTACTATTAGTGATTTGCAAAGAACCTGAAAACAAAGCTTCAGCTAAGACTTTCCTTTAAGGTCCAAGAGTGTTGTTTGTAGGGGAAAAAAAAAAGAATGAAAAGAAAATACATTAGAATGAAGGCATTAGAAAAAACTGTAGCAACAACAGCATGATTAATAAAAGTTGTTAAGTTAGTGCAGAGATTCCCTGAAAGTTTTAGATATGAGATCATGAGCCCAAAGTAGGTAAATTTAAACATTTGGCGCAAGTCTTACTGATCTGACTAAAGTGTTGTATTAATTTAATTCTTCTATATGCCTGTTTTCATTGCTGATTCTTGTCCTTAGTGCCTGTGACTTCTTGTATATAAAACAATGACGTTAAAAATGAAAAAAAGGATAATGGGTATTCTAGAAGGGGCAGATAAGGAAGGAAACAGAACTTAAAGAGATAAGAGATCAAAAATTCCCAAACCTGGAGGAGGAATTAAATAATAAGAATTAAATTTAATAGTTATAATTATCCAATTATATAATTTAATTCATATAGATTATATTACATATATATAAATTATGTTAATGTATATTTTAAGTATTGATAAGAATAAGAAGCAGATAACTTACTAAGGTTCCTCTACTGGGTTTACATCTGATGTCTTTGAGAAAACACTGTGGGTAAGGAAAATGGAACGGCATGATCAAAATATGAGAACCATTATGAAGGAAGAGGCATGAAGCCCAGTGAACAAACTGGTCTGAAGAAAAGGAGACCATCCTCTACATTATAGGAAGTACCAAAATAAAGGACCCTGGAGAACCATGCCACACACCTGCCCTACAACTGTTCCTAATGTCCTGGACCTGGCTATCCATCTCAAAGTTATTTCAGGAGACCTAAGCAGCATAGTCTGCTGTGTTGCAGGAGTGCAGGTCTCTCCCAGGAAAAAAGACATTGCTCTAAAAAAGAAAAAAGAAAAAAAATATGAGACCAGTGGACCAAACCAAACAGTGGACCATCTTTGACTTGCAGCAAAAGAGGAATTGGGATGACCTGAGTGGGAAAGGGGGAAAAGGGAAGTGAGATAGTGGTATATAGGTGAATTGTCGAGGGGGTCCCTACCAAAGGGGAAAATAACTGTACAAACATTACTGATATGTGAAAATAAGAGGATGAAAAAATTAAAACAAATTCAACAAAATATTTAAAGGTTAAAATTGCCAACTAAGAATACATTATCCTGCAAGGTTCTTCAGATGTAAGAGGAAAATAAAGACCTTCTTAGACAAACAGAAGTTGAAGGAATTTGGAAGGAAGTTGCAGAGAAGAACACAGACAGAATGAATACTGAACAAAGAAATGCATAGAACTAGAGAATTAAGGATGAAATGGCAATTGCATAACCTCATTTGTTATTAATTGTCCTAAGTCTAAATAGATAGAATTTACCAATCAAAGGACTCAAAGTGACTGGAAAATTTCTGCTGTATGGAAATTTCTGCAAATATTAAAAATGGATTGACCATGTGACCCAACAATTCCATTCCTAGGTATATATCAAAAGAAAAAAAAGGCACTAATTTGAAGGGTTGTTCATTGCAGTACTAATGATAAGCTATGGAAGCAATGTCTCTAAAGACAGATTGGTGGATTAGGAAGATGTGGTATATATACATAGTGAAATCCTGCTTAAGTATTTAAAAAACTACAAATAAACTTGCCATTTGCAACAACATGGATGGAAATGAAGGGAATTATGCTAATTAAAATAAATGAGAAGGACAGCTACCAATGGTGTCACTTATATGTAGAAAAATAAAAGATCAGACAAAGCCCAACCAATGACAAGCCCTAGAAATCTGACACTATCAGAGGAAAAGGGAGAGAAGAGGACAAAGTGGAGAGGGACACAATTGGCCATGTGGAGGGTTGAGAGTGTTTTCATAGTGAGCCTGTTGTGGTGACACTGACTGAAGGATAGAGCCTGTACCTTTAAATCATTTACAATGTTGTAACCAATGTTACCTCAATAGCAAATAAATAAACCTAAAACAAAAATAATAGTGTTTATAGCCCTAGAAATTAGGTAGAGGCTTTCTTTGTGGTATTGTGGTTATTGTATTATACTTTTGATGTGTTAAAAATTTTTATGATTAAAAATGTGGGAAAAAATATGAAAACTGAAATAGCTTTCAGCTGAACATAGGGGTTTATCTCATATTCTTTCTGGTTCCCTACACATGGGAATGATTCTCATCAATGGGAGCTATAGTTTAAAAGTAGAGCTGGTTTGCCAAATAGAAACAAAAGTTATCCATGCTAGTTCATAAAACCAAACTATATGGGATGAAGAGACTACCTTTTAAAAAAATGTGCCTCTGTACATGCCCTATCACCTCTTCATGTTTGCTAGTTTTCTTTACTATTTTTTCCCAATATAAATAGAAGCAAGTGGAAGAAGTACAGGAATGCTGATATCTGAGAGGCAGAGTAGTTATCTGGAGTTTCTCTTTTAGTTCTCATGGTGAAGATGTCTATGAATGCTTGTTTTATGGTACTTGGTGATATATGACAACTGGCAAAAGCTAAGGGTCAGTTACATTGAGTTGTCTAGAATGGTGCCATTTGAAAGATCTGTTGTTATTATAAATAGGGGGAAAACTTCAAAATTCAGCCATTTATAACAACATGAATGGAACAGAAAGAGATTATGCTAAGCAAAATGAATCAGGAGAAAAAAAAAATCAAATGGTTTCACTTATAGATGGGAAACCAAAAAAAGGGTCAGGAAAAAGATAAAAGTTTCAAGTTGACCACTGATTTGAGGCAAACAGTAAGGGACAGGGAGGGAGTGGGATCAAAAGAAGGGAGGGAATAGCACAAGGGGCTATGATGATGGGTCTGTTGGGTCCCGGATGCTCTGCTGGAGGGAGAACTACAGGGAGTGCACCTGAGAGAACAATGATGTAGGATGATGATGATGATGATGCTATCAGTGGCCAAAGAATAGTGACACACAAGGAAATATGATTCTATAGTAAAAGAAAAAAGAGAATTCATAATTAAATCATTTTAGTCAATTGATAATTTAAGAGACAAGTTTAACATATCCTGTGCTTTTGATGTTAACTAGGGTTTAACATATTAATTGCCCCAAACTGACATGGACTAATGCAAATTTAATCCTGCAACTGTTCTTTCCTATTTACTTTAACTGACAAGTCTTTCATGGGTCTTTACCATGCGATTTTTCTTTTTGAAATATTTATGATTGTGCCAACTTTGTGTATATTCCTTCAAAAATATCTCATTTTCAAAGCAATTAAAAGTTAGAATAGGCCCCATTAAAATTCAGGAATAAATCTCATCATTAAATTAAAGTAATCTGTGTGCTGAATACCAAAGGACCTGGCAGTTCTAGGTTGATGACTCAGAGCCTAGGCTAAAGCAGAGTAATAAGGCATCAGCGACTGAAACATGCATTAAACTGCAGTTCTAAAAAGCCATAGTGAAATTCATTAGCACATATGAGAAGCAAAGTGAGTTGCTTTTTTTTTCAACACCCTTTGAAATTCAGGCTGACGCAATGAATATAAAAACAGGAGAAAGTGGTTGGACCTTAGAATGGAAAATAATAGAGTATATATATATAACAAAAAGAGATAATCTGTGTATATATTCTATAATTCCACAGCATGCTGTTTCCTTCTCAATCAGTGATGGGTGTTGTTTATTGAAAGCATTCCAAGCCCAGTGAAATGGAAGAGAGATTGGAAATTCTTCTAGAATTAGGGTCTGGAATTGATATATTAATGTTCTTGTCCAATGCCTGAAAAGATGATTGATAGAGCTTATCTTGAACAGGCAGAACTTAATTACACATTGGATTGAAGGAAAAAATATATAAATATATAAAATTTTCTTTCCTTTTCCATTTCTCCACAATGCTACCCATCTTTTTTAAAAATGAGGTTAAGAAAAGCCCTAAAATACTTTATTTCATACTGTTACAATACCAGTCCCTATTACAGCAACTTTAAATCATTTAAATTCTAGAAAGAGAAACTGTGGCTATAATTACTGTGGGAGCTGAGAAGGTAGGGTTTGGATATAAAGATATTAATGAATAACCACTTCAAAGCAGAGAATATGAGGAGATACCCCATTCTGGGATATCAAATGTATCAAATTCACTATTTGAACTGAGGAGAAATTGTCCAGAGGGCACATTTTGGATTTTTTTATTTAGCTATAAACTCATATTTGGCCCCAGGTAACCTGGTTTCATTGTTGAAGTTGTCTGGATGTTGGGCGGAGCCCCAAAACCTGAGAGCCACTTTCTGCTTCTTTCCTGGTACTTACCCAGACTTTTGCATTTGAAGATTGACTGTGCCTCTTGAACATAAGACAACAATTGCTACATTTTGAAAAACCAATTCCTGTTAGAAGAGGACCTGGATTCCTCTCGTCCTTTAAAAAGTTCTGTCCTTACTCAGATGTGGATTTGAGTGTCAGTTACTGAGGTGCCAACTCTCTTATTTTTCAGTCAGGGTGAAAGGTGGGGAAAGACCAACATTACTCCTCACTTCACAGACATTTATTGAGGTACCACAATCGGTAAGATGATGTGTGAGACACTGTTGCCTCTGTATCTTGAGGGTTTGTACCCTTTAGTAAAAACTTGGAAATATTAGGACTATTAGGAGGTCAGACTTTAATAAACCTCCCCTCAAACCAAGTTCTGAACCAGTTAAGAGAGACGAAGTTGATAGGCAGATAGGATCAGAATACCACGTATTGTATGATGCAGCTGGTGAAGAAATGTGGCTTAGATGTGAGGTATTGCTGGGACTTTTAGTAAAGCACTCAGAATTAGACAGCTGTACCCCCCAAGTCACAGCTTTTCCCACTCTCTGTGTAGGGGTAGACCCTGTAAATCTTAGCAGATTTTAGACTATGTTTTCTACAGGGTTGGTCCTCAAAAAGGAAATGTGTGCATGGCCAACTAGTTCAGCTTTGCTAAACCACATGAATTCTTTCTCTTCTTACAGAAGAATATGTTTTCAAGAAATACATAATTTCAATTCTATCTCATGCAGACACCCAGGCAAGAGATCTAAAAAATTGATGTTTTTGGGGTCTGACAAATTATATTTTTGCTTAAATCTCTTTTTTGCTTTCATTTTTTTCTGGTTAATGCTGCTCTCTCATCAAGTCAACATCTAACCCACCACTTGATGCTACATAGTATTAGCCTTCATGGCTTTCACTAAATATATTTCATCTTTAGTGTCTTAATTCCATAAACTTTTGGGGCATGTCCCCATTCTATGATTGAATCTTTTTAAAAAAATTATTTATTTATTTGTTTATATATATATATATATATATATATATATATATATATATATATATATATTTCACATCTTTATATTCCCTGGGGATCACTCACCACTTTCCCTCCCTATCCAATCCCTCCCATCTCCCTGTCCCTCCCCCACCCCAGTTGTGCTCTTTAGTTTAGTTGTTGTTGTTTGTACTTTTCCTCCTAGCCCTTTGCTTGTTTTTCCTATTATCCATATATTAGTGAAACCATTTGGTTTCTGTTTTTTTCTTTCTGGCTTGTTTCTGCTAATATGATCTCTTCTAGGTTTATCCAGGAAACATAAATTCATCAAATTTGTCATTTTTAGTTGATAAGTAATATTCCATTGTGTATATACCACATCTTCTTCATCCATCGATCTGGATTGGGACATTTGGGTGGTTTCCATGTCCTTGCAACTATAAATAGTACTACAATAAACATCCGAGTACAGGTGCCCCTTTGTATAGGCATTGAGGTCTCCTTTGGGTAGATTCCCAGAAGAGCGATTGCTGGGTCAGATGGTAGCTATATTTTCATTAGTTTGAGGGTTTTCCACACTGCTTTCCATTATCACTGGACCAGTTTACATTCCCACCAGCAGTGTAAGAGTGTTCCATTTCTCTGCAACCATCCCAGCACTTGTTATTACATGATTTTTTGATGTGGGCCATTCTTACTGGTGTAAGGTGGTATTTCATTGTGGTTTTGATTTGCATTTCATGCATCTTTTAAAACAGTCTTTTGTTGTAACTCATGAATATTGATCTTATGGCTACTCCTTGTTAGGACTTCAAGGGAGTGTTTCTCAATTGTTAGTAGATCCTGGGGAGTCATTCCAGTCTGCTCTCTGACACCTTTATATTTTCCCTCTGCTACATTTTGTCCAGTGCTGGTCACTCTTTTTGACATAGTAACAACTAAACAGTTCCTTGATTATTTTATTTATTTATTCATTTATTTATCTATTTATGTATTTATTTATTTTTTGAGACTAGGTTTCGCTATTTTTGCCTGTGGAACTGAAGGCTCACATTGCCTGGGGTACCACAGATTCAAGCAATCCCCAGCCTCAGCTTCCCAGGTAGCTGAGATTGCAGATGCATGCCACCACGCCCTGTTATTTTTTTTTTTTTTTTGGAACTAAGTTTTACTAGGTGTCCCAGGCGGGACTCGAACTGCGATCCCTGGCCCTGGCCTCGGCTTCCTAGGCTGCCGCTTACAGGTATGTGCCACAACATCCAGGCAAACTGTTCTTTGTTTAAATATGTGATCTTCATGTTGGCACTTTGGTGCCTGTGATCTTTCAAAACACTGGTGCTAGGTCCAATCTCCAGGGATTTTGATTTATTTGGTTAGGGGTGTTGTCCTTTAGTAATACTGTCATCACTGTTAAGAACACTGAACTAAAACATACCGTTTTTCTAATGATTTCTTTAAAGAGGAGTTAGATTTTTCTTTTTACAATTTATGCCCATCTATTCTTTAAATTCTGCTTTTTAATCTGTTTACTCAATATTTTGACCATTTTTAAGTAATTATCTCTTTTGTTTAGTAGTATACCTTTCTTTACTTAACTTTCATTTTTTAGTTGTTTCTTTTCATTAGGAAAACTGGAGTGATCCACACAATTGACATATTTTCTCTTTAATAAGTATTATGTGTATTTTTGTTAATAAAATTGACAACTTTCTGAATAAAGCCTGATTTGTATCAAAATTCTAAATCTAGTTTCAAACCAATGATGGGGTGCTGCTTGGGTCCATGGTCAAGTTTCATGAATTAAAGTTGGTTGCTTAATAGTTTTCTTCTGATTCCTGGATAAAAAAATGAAGCTTGGAACTGGAGAACAGTCTTTTACCATCTACTCAGACATGGTAATAGCATTGTATCTATACCCTAGCTAATGTTCTCTAGAACTCCACTCTAAAAACAGTAGAATGAAATAATTTTGTTTATTCATCAAAGTGTTAGGAAGGTTCACCCACTGTAACATTACATTCAATGTAAAGCCAAACCACGCTTGTGGAGTTCAAGGTTAGACTGCAGCAAATGTTTTGAATCAGATTGTGGAATGTAGGAGATAGAGCACACAGCAGGGGAATTGTAGAAGCATACTTGGCAGAAACATTGTAAGAGAATAAAACAGAACAGTCAAAGATGAAGTGTCACCTCAGTTTTATCTCCACAGTTGAAACTACACTTAATTAGCTGATCACATTCATCTTATTTAACACTTGATAAAACATCTCTTATAAAACCTTTTCTATGGCTCTTTGAGTGTGCAACAGTTGCAGAACTGGATCTCAGCACCTCTGATCCTATGTATTTTTTTTTTTGTTCATCCTTTAGTAAGACTCAAATTCCAGGGAGTTGTAGTCCCCATGGAATGAACTCTGGGCATTGTCAAAAGTCACAAGCTTGGCAGTGATTTGATGAACATTCTGTGGAATCCTATGGTAGGTAGGTGAGAAACAACCTGAAGTTTGTTTCTTTGAGCAAGAGTCAGATTTATCCTGAAATCAAAAACCCAGCCTCCTGCTCAGAATAGAGGAAAATTAGTCCAGGTTTCCATTCATGAACAAGCGCTGATTCTTGTGGTCACCGTACTGCCATGAAAAGAAGCACAAATGATCTTTAACACACAGATGTTGTAGCATGTGAGCACAAATGTTATAAGTATAGACATGTAATTAGGAAAAATATTATTTAACTCTTCAATCATGTGAAAATATTTTAGACAATATACACCAAATTCCAGTAGAATGTTTCCTTTTACAATCTTTAGTTACCTGTCAGAAAAAGAGAACTTTAGAATTATGAATTATGCAAATTTACTATATTAAAAATTCATCT
This sequence comes from Uropsilus gracilis, assembly GCA_004024945.1. NCBI lineage: Eukaryota > Metazoa > Chordata > Mammalia > Eulipotyphla > Talpidae > Uropsilus > Uropsilus gracilis. Next base: position 4,146 of record PVHY01028277.1, on the reverse strand, counting down.
CAAGTGAGAGTAGGGAGGTGAGCACAGTAGAATGTTAATACTCTTTAAAGGTAATATCTGTATTCTTAAATAATCACTCATTTTCAGGGCTTGCCTGAATCTTAGTCTCTATAGCTCCATTCTTCCCACAACTGCAAGCATCTGGTTGCAGATTTTAATCACTTAAACCAAATTCCACTTAAAATGAAGGTGCCCATATGGGTAATAAATATTTGTTGTTTAGTTATTCACTGTTCCAGATCAAGCTACTAATCTGTCTGTTTTGCCTCTCATCCTCATAATTTGGCTGACATCTCTTAAGACTGAGATTTCTGAGGGACATCCCTTTTCGTACTCTCTTATCTTCTTCCAGAGGACAATTCATAATGTCTCTTTAAGCCTTATTATTGATCCCAGTTTGAACATGAGAAAAACACTCAGCTGTCAGGAGTGGCTGCACATAATCCTTGCTAGACCACGGGTACTCAGTGAATGAAGTCTACACTATCTTTCTCATTTCAAGCATTTATTGGTGTAAGTTGTATTTATCCTCCCAAGGATCCGTATCATTAGGTAACAAGTCTGTTCAGCCATCTGTTATTGCATTTAGAACCTCCAAATATGTAACCAGTACAGAGATGTCCTAACCAAATGCAGTAGAGCACTCACAAAATCAGGCATGATGTTGGATATTCATGTGAATGATCACAAGATACTGCAATGAAATCTAAGGGCATGCAAAGGTTTCTGTGGAACTGGTGGCAAAAATAGAGATTCTAAAATCCATTTCCTGAATTTTCATGTCCTTATCAATTATCACCTATCTTTCTCCCTGTTTTGCCTTGCCTGACTTTTGTATTAATTTAAATCTCCTGTATACACACCCAGTGGAAAATTGTATAAATTCTGGCACCTACTAATTGGTTGAATCATCTCCAGTAAGTTGCTTATTTCATTTGATCTCAAGATATTAATTTGAAGATATAGTTAAAGTTTATGTCTCAAAAAGTGACTAAAGATGAGACGATTTATTTAAAGCAGCAGTTATCAAACATTTTCTGGCTCAAAACTCCTTTAGCTGTTAAAAACTGAGGGTCTCAAAAGACTATAAAAATCTTATCATCATTGTGTACTATATTGGAAATTAAAATGGAAATACTTGATATTTGTTAGTTTATTTAAAAATAGAGCAACAAACTCATTAACACAAATAACATTTTAATTAAAACAACTGTACTTCTCAAGAAATTTTGCAGCACATCATTATTTTATATTCTGTTAATCTCTTGAATGTCTTGAAGGCAGTGAAGTTTTCATATATTTCTCTATATTTGGTCTGCTGCAATATGTTGTTTTGGTTGAAGTACATGAAAATAATGTGACTTCACACAAATCTGTAGTTGGAAAAGAGAATGCTCCTAAGCTTTTAAAGATAATTGTGAATATTATTCTCAAACTCAGCAAGTGGTAGTTTATAAAAAATTCTTTGAATTTGGAATCTTAAATTGAATCAGTGAACATTTGTGCTCTGTGTTATTAAAATACATTGATCTGGATTGTCTTTTGAATGGATCTTTCTCTTATGTATGATTTTATGCATTGTGCATGGGTCATTTGCAAAGTGTTGCTTTACTGATGTGAACATTAAAGGAATCCAATTTTTTTTTAAATGCTGAAATAAAATTTTATTAATTTACCATTGATTTACAAAACTACTTAAATTTTTGGAGTGCAGCTGCATGCTTTCATATGTGTCTATGCTTCACTGGACCCACCACCAAATTTCTAGTGCCATTCATACTACTAAATTGAAACCTTCTACCTATTCCTCTCACAGTATTTTACCCTTTTCTCTTTTGTTTTTTTATTCCTCCCCCTCTTTTTTTTCCCACTGTACCTACCCCCTTTTGATAGCTATTAATTGGTCTTAAAGCTGAATGCACAGCTTTGTTTTATTTAGTACATTTATTTATTTCCTGTATATTAGATTGAATGAAGTCATATGGTGTTTGTATTTTTCTGTCTGCCTTATTCCATTAAGCATAATTCCCTCTAGGATCATGCATATTGTTGCAAATGTTAGGATTACATCTTTTTTTGGTAGCTGAAGAGTATTCAACTGTTTATATAAATCATATCTTCTATATTTGTCAGTTAACAAGCAGTTAGATTATAACTGATGTAAATGATACTGAATTAGTGTTTTTGCATTTTTTAGGTAATATCCAGTGGTGATATGGATATGGTTATATGGAATTTCTGTTTTTAATTTTTTGAATAATCTTCATAAGATTTCCTTTTCTCTACATCCTCTCCAACACTTGTTGTTGCTTGTCTTTTGTATAATAGCCATTCTCACAGGTGTGAGATGGTATCTCATTGTTGTTTTGATTGGTATTTCTATAATAATGAGAGATAATGAGCATCTTTACATGTGCCCATTTGATATCTGTATGTCTTCTTTGGAAAATTGTCTATTCAATCATCTGTTTGCTTTTTAATTAGACTATTTTTTTTCTTTTTGTTGAGTTTTATGAGTTCTTTCCTTCTTTTGGATATTAACCTTTGTCATATGTGTGATGTGCAAATATCTTCTCTGATTCAGTAGAATGTCTTTCTGTTTTGACTCTTTCACTGTGCAGAAACTTTCTAGTCTTATGTAGTCCTGTTTATCTCTGCTTTTGTTTCCTTTGTCACAGACTTTAATTTCCAAAGACACGTCTCTAAGTCTGATGTAAGGAGCATATTGCCTATATTTTCTTATTTGTATTTTGTGGTTTCAGTCTTACATTCAAGTCCTATCCATTTTGTGTTAATTCTTGTATATGGTGCTGGTTGTTTTCATTATTTGTATGTAACTGCCCAGTTTCCCAATACCATTTGTTGAAGAGAATTTCCTACACAATTGTAAACTGTTGAATCCTTTGTTGTGAGCTGGCTGTTCTTGTTTTGTTAGCTGTCTGTATGTGTTTCTGAACCCTCAGTTCTGTTTCTATTGATCTTTGTGTTTACTTTTTTTCATTATTGAGCTGTTTTCGTAGCTATCACTTTGTAGTATAGGTTGAAATCAGGAAATACACCTCTTTCTTTTTACTTAGGAGTGTGTTTGCTATTCAGGATTTTTGTTACTCCCAATAAGTTTCATGATTGCTTTATTTCTGTAAAGAACCCATTGGGATTTGATGGTATTATGATCCATGAATACACTATACAGTTCTAATTTTCCTATTTCTTTCAATAATATCTTATATATAATTCTTGTGTACAGCTTTTCACTTCTTTATTTGAATTCTAAGGTATTTTAATTAATTAATTAATTAATTAAATTAATTCTTCTAAGGTATTTTAATTCTTTTTGTGGAGATTGTAAATGGATTATTTTCTACTAGTTCATTATTTGGAAATGCAAAAGATTTTTGTATATTAATTCTGTAGATTGCCATTTCACTGTATTCATTAACTTTTTAATATCTTTTTATTGAACTCTTTGGTACTTTCTCTTATCATGTCATCTGCAAATAGTTATGGTTTGACTTCTTCCTGTCTAGTTTGAGTATGTTTACATTCTTTTTATTTTCCCTAGTTGCTTGGGTTAGGACTTCCAATAGTATATTGAATAGTGATCATCAGATTGGATATCCTTATCTTGATCTTGATGCTCAAGGAACGTTTTCAGTTTCTCATAATTGAGTATGATCTTGGTTGTGGATTTGTCATGTATGGCCTTTATTATATTGAAGTATGTTCCTTCAGTACATTTTGTGAGTTTTTTTATTTTTTTAGTCATTAAAGGATACTGAATCCAGTCAAATGTTTTTTCTGCATCTTGTTGATATGATCTTCTGATTTTTGACCTTCATTTTGTTGTGATGTAGCTCATGCTTATTCCTTTGGATAAATCATACCATTCCAGGGACTCCAAACCCTTAAGGGGCATGTTCTAAAATGAGTCAGCTATCGATGCATGCAAAAAATAAATAAAAGTAAACTCTTAATGTGAAAGATATCTAACTGGTGTGTACACAGAGAGGAGAAAGGCTTTAAATAATCATTTCCCAGTAGAACTTCAAAAATTTTCCTTCTTGAAGAAATGCCCAACCCAAAAGACTTAGTCAAAATTGGAGTGGCTGAAGCCTTGAAGTTTGTCACAAATCTAAGGCATTTTCT
>PVHY01028276.1:0-15376 GCA_004024945.1 Uropsilus gracilis | reverse complement strand
TTTTTCTTTTTGACTTGTTTCTGCTAATATTATTTCTTCTAAGTACATCCATGTTATAATAAAATCAAATTTGTCATTTTTAATTGATGAGTAATATTCCATTGTGTATATATACCATATTTTTTTCATCCAGTCATCTGTTTTGGGACATTTAGGTTGCTTCCAAGTCCTTGCAATTATAAATAGTGCTGCGGTAAACATCCGAGCACAGGTGTCCCTTTGTACCCACATTGAGGTCTCTTGGGTAGATTTGCAAAAGAGCTAGATTAATTCTTAAAGTTTTATCCACACTTCATATTGCATAGAAGAAACTCAGATCTTTTCAGGTTGCTGGTCACAATGTGCTTTTATGTCTTATCAGACATTACCCTCAGTGTACAGAGCAGATCCTTTCTGCATCAGTGCTTTTGAAACTTCAGTGTTCTGGAGATATTGATAAATTCTATTTTCTGAATTAGGAGGCTGGGTGTAAGACCTAAGATTCCGCATTTCTAAAAGTGCAGGTGTTCCTTTGGAAAGAAAGCTTCTAAGGGCCAGGCACGGTGGTCCATGCCTTTAATTGCAGCCTACGAAGCAAGGCCAGGACTAGGAATTGCTTGAGTCAGCTAGTTCGAGACCCGCCCAGGCAACATAGTGAGAACCAGTCCCAAAAATTAGCTGGGTATTGTGGTGCATACCTATAATCCCAACTACTTGGGAAGCTGAGGCTGAGGATTAATTGAGTCTGTGGTACCTGGGCAACGTGAGCCTGTGGTTCCCTGGGCAAAAATAGCAAGACCTAGTCTCAAAAAAAAGAAAGCATCAAGATCAACCAGTCATTAAATCTGTTACAGACCAATCAACAGAGTCACCTCAACAACTTTGGAAATTTATTCCTCTTTTTTTTTTTGAGACCAGGTCTCTCTATTTTTGCCTGTGGAACCGCAGGCTCACCTTGCCTGGGTACCACAGACTCCAGCAATCCCCAGACTCAACTTCCCAGGTAGCTGGGATTATAGGCATGTGCCATCATGCCCAACTATTTTTTGGGGACTGGGTCTCACTATGTTGCCCCAGGTGGAACTCAAACCATGATCCCCAGTCCCAGCTGTGCCCCATAGGCTGGCGCTTACAGGCATGCGCCACTGTGCCCGGATTAAATCATTCCATTTTATTGTCTATGAATTCAAAAGTTTCTAATTGGAGTTTTGGTTTGTTTGGTTTTTTTTTTTTGAGACTATTTTTGCCTGTGGAACTGCAGGCTTATGTTGTCTGGGGTACCACAAACTGAACAGTCCCCAGCCTCAGCTTTTCAGGTAGCTGGGATTACAGGTGCACGCCACCATGCCCAGCTATATTTTTTTGGAATGAGGTCTCGCTACGTGCCCCCAGTGGGACTCGAACCATGATCCCTGGCCCCAGCCTCCTAGGCTGCTGCTTACAGGCATGAGCCACCATGCCCGGCTCTAATTGGAGTTTTGATGTAGAGAATTTTATTGTTTTGTAGGTTTTGTTTTTAAAAATATCTCCCCTCTTACTGTAATGATCAGTTTGGGGATTATAGGTATGAAGTTAACATGTTATGGATATTTTGTCCCACACAACATAACACAGTGAGTGGACACTGAATTTTGCTTCATTAATCATTGCAGGACTATCTTGATAGGAGAGCATTTGTTTTAAAGTTAAGAAGTCCACTCATGTTGAGTATGGTGGCGCATGCCTGTAAGCTTCAGCCTATGAAGTGGCTGGACCTAGGGATAGTGATTTGAGTCCCACTTGGGGCAACATAGCGAGACCTAGTCCCAAAATATAGCTGGGCGTGGTGGCACATGCCTGTAATCCCAGCTACCTGTGAAGCTGAGGCTGGGGATTGCTTGAGTTCGTGGTACCCCGGGCAACGTGAACCTGCGGTTCCACGAGCAAAAATAGTGAGACCTAGTCTCAAAAAAAGAGAAAAGAAGTCCACTCATGTGAATCTGGAAGGTCTAGTTTACAAACCCCAAGAGCAGGAAGTATGCCTGGATCAGAAGAAAACAGACATAGGAATTAGAATGCCACTAGGAACCAAGGACATCCATGTTTCTTCTGTTTTCTTTTCTCCTCAGGCTGACTGTGGCTTTGTCACAGGCACAAAAAAATTACAGTTGTCCCCTGGAGAGATGAGAGAAAGAAGAGGGAGAGAAAAGAGCTAATTGTAAGAATAGGAGGTAGATTTGGCAGAACTAGATCAGGTGATGGGAATGAGGGCAAAGGAATCATCTAGGACAAAACCCAGGCTCAAATGACTGGGTAAATTGTGGTAGCATTAGTTAAAATGAGCATTTGGGGCAAAGAAGATAATTTGTTCTGGATACATTGAGTCCACGAAGGTATTATCAGTACTACAGATTAGGCAGGGCAGCTGCCCTGAGTTGTTGACAAGATTCTGAAATGACTGTATCCTTATCTCCACCTCTTCAAATTTTTCCTCAGTCTCTGTCTAACATTCTTGTTTCTAGCTGCCCCTCCTTACCTTTTTGTATTTTAATTTTAAAACTCATCTAGTTTCTCCTTTCATAGGTCTCCTTCTTGTATAACCTGTAGGTTTCCTTAGACAAAGATTGGAATTATCCTATAGTGTATACCAACAACCATTTACTGAAGTTGTGATTATTTATTTATTTACTTATTTACTTATTTATTTACTTATTTACTTATTTATTTACTTATTTACTTACTTATTTACTTATTTACTTATTTATTTATTTATTTATTTATTTATTTAGACTAGATCTCACTATTTTTGCCCATGGAACCGCAGGCTCTCGTTGCCCAGGGTACCACAGACTCAAGCAATCCCCAGCCTCAGCTTCCCAGGTAGCTGGGATTACAGGCGTGCACCACCACACCCAGCTGTTTTTTTGGAACTAGGTCTTGCTACGGGCCCCAGGTGGGACTTGAACCGCAATCCGTAGCCCGGCTGCTTCATAGACTGAAGCTTACAGGCATGAGCCACCATGCCTGGCTGAAGTTGTGATTTAAAGAATAAATAAATTTTTAAAAGATTAAAAAAAAATTTTTTTTAAGTTATCCCATTGTGGCTTCACTGTGAAAATTGCTGACAGGATTTGAAATCCACTTCTAGACTACAAGGTATATAAGGGCTGGGCACGGTGGCTCGTGCTTGTAAACTTCAACCTATGAAGCGGCCGGGGCTAGGGATCGCGGTTCGAGTCCCGCCTGGGGCCCGTGGCGAGACCTAGCTCCAAAAAATAGCTGGGCGTGGTGGCGTGCGCCTGTCATCCCAGCTACCTGGGAAGCTGAGGCTGGGGATTGCTTGAGTCTGTGGTACCCTGGGCAACAAGAGCCTGCGATTCCACAGGCAAAAATAGCAAGACCTAGTCTCAAAAAAAAAAAAAAAAAATACAAGGTATATAAGGGCAGAGATTTTGCTTTCCTTGTTTATACTTACAGCTCTAATACCTTGAGGAGTCCTTGACATTTAGTTGATGCTGAATGAAGGAAATGAAACATTGAATTACATTGAAGAGTGATTTTTGACTGGACTGCATCAGAAATAGCCTTTCTCTAAGACAGAACCTTTTCATAAAATAGTTCTCTGAATTGAATCTGAGTGTTAATAAGGGTAAGGTTTATAATGAGGTAGAAGAGAGCATCTCAGACAGAAGCAGTAATGCAAGCAAAGGCATGAAGTCATAGAACATAGTGGTGTGTGTGACAGACATAAACAGTAAGACATTAGTAACTTAGCATTGTCACAGGCCTCCAGCAAAGCTAGAAATGTTTATAGGTACATTTAATAGTGGTTCTGAAGTGTTCTTGGAGTTGTGTTTTGTCTATAAACTTCTATGCATGAAAATAGGTAAGAATTAAATATTTAAGTATGCCTGAAGTGGCAGAATACCTTTAATCAGGTTCTGTTTAGCTTCATGGTCTGTAGCAAATCTTTTAAGCTATCTTTGAGTATCCCACAGAAACTATATTGCTGTATTATTGTATTTCTGTTGTGTTGTTTTTTTTCTTTTTTTGAGACTAGGTCTTGCTATTTTTGCCTGTGGAACCGCAGGCTCACGTTGCCCAGGGTACTACAGACACACACCACCATGCCCAGCTATTTTTTTGGGACTAGGTCTTGCTACATGCCCCTGGCAGGACTTGAACTGTGATCCCTGGCCCTGGCTGTGGCTTCCAAGGCATGCCGTTTACAGGCATGTGTAACCATGTAACCATGTAACCATGCCCAGCCTTTTTTTTTCTTTTTTTTTTTTTTTCTTTTTTTTTTTTGAGTCTAGGTCTCACTATGTTGCCTGGGGTAGTCCCGATCCCATGGACTCAAGCAATCCCCAGCCTTAGCCTCCCAAGTAGTTGGGATTACAGGCACACACCACCGCACCCAGCTTCTGTTATATTTTCTTATTCATTTGACTAGGAACCTGATCATGCCTTTAATAATTTCCGGGGTTTTAGCACATAGATATTAATGTTTGATAGATAATTGAGTGAATGAATATTTGTACTAGGATCAGCCACATTAAAGAGAATGTGTTTAGCTTTTGTATACCCTTTCTCTTACAGCTATTTGTAGTGGATGTCCAGACAAGCCAGATCACAAAGATTCCCATTCTGAAGGACCGGGAGCCTGGAGTCGTGACCCAGCAGGGTTGTGGTATCCATGCCATTGAGCTGAATCCCTCTAGAACACTGTTAGCCACCGGAGGAGACAACCCCAATAGTCTTGCCATCTACCGACTGCCTACACTAGATCCAGTGTGTGTGGGAGATGTAAGTTTCCCCAATAATTGTAGTTAGATGTAACCTTATTTTTAAACCCCGCTATGTAGCATACCTCCAACCCCCTGGGGAGGGTTAGTTTACTAGATTTCTGCTGGTTCCGTGGGCATAGAGGTGAGATAGGGGTTAGAAATCAGAATGGGATCTGAATTCCCCATAGTGTAAGTATTAGGTATGTTGACAAAAAGTACATGTCTGATAAAGGGGCAAGTTAGGGTCTTCAGAGTTGGTGTTTGAATTCATAGCATTTACCCTTGCTCAGCTGCCCGTAGTTGAGAGTAAATTTTATTAAACCACTCAGTAGGTATTTATTGAGTTTTATATGATCAGGCATTATTTTAGACACATAGATCAGGCATTATTGGGACACAGCAGTGACTAAAATAGATAAAGCCCTTACCCTTTTGGTCTTTATTCTAGTGGAGAGAGAGACATTAGAAATCATACAAACAGATATTTACCAGCTGTATGTCAGACTGTGATAGGAACCCAAGGAGAATAGTAAAAGGCAAGCTAAAGGAATAAAGACTGTGGTTTAAAAAAAAGCAACACTGCCAGGCACATGATCGTGCCTGTAAGCCTATGAAGCGGCCGGGGCTAGGGATCACGGTTCGAGCCCCGCCTGGGCCCATAGCGAGACCTAGTTCCAAAAAAATAGCTGGGTGTGTTGGCGCGCGCCTGTAATCCCAGCTACCAGGAAGCTGAGGCTGGGGACTGCTTGAGTCTGTGGTACCCCCAGGCAACATGAGCCTGCAGTTCCACGGGCAAAAACAGTGAGACCTAGTCTCCAAAAAAATAAATAAATAAAATAAAATTTAAAAAAGCAACACTATTTTAGAGAATAATTAAGGAATACCTCATGATAATATTTAAGCAAAGACACTTAAAGAAAATGAGGGTACAGGCCATATTCATATTGATGTCTATAGGAAGAGAATTCCAAGCTTTTCTGACAGAAAGAACAGCAAGAGGTCAATTATAGTCACTGTCCCAGGAATTAACAGGGAGAGTGGTAAAACAGGTGACAGGGATGAGAAGTGACATGTGTAGTAACCCCAAATAAGACATGCAGGCATAGATGGCTAGGGCGCTGCATCCACCAGACATGTTTTTTTGCACACAGGAATACCAGTTTCATTCCAGCTTTGTGCTCCTCAAGACAGAAATTAAAAATTATGATATCATACCCTATGGGTTTAGATCATCAGAGATTAGAGTTTCAATCAGATTTGTGCGCTGTTCAGGAGTGTGCTTGGTGATCTTTATTTTACTGATTTATTTTCCCCCCCTTTCTTCCTCCCTTCCTTGTCACTTTCTCCCCTTCAAGGATGGACACAAGGACTGGATCTTTTCCATTGCATGGATCAGCGACACTATGGCAGTGTCTGGTAAAATTGCCCTTTTGTAGGGAAATTTTGGTGTGGAGTGGGGGAGGCAGAACTTGAGAAGAGGTAGTAATGTAGCGACTGAAAATAGCCCAATTAATATACCATCAAGCAGATCTTGTTTCCATATTGACTCACTCTCTGATTGACCATGTGCCCTTGGATATGTTATTTCCTATGAATAGTCCTGATCTGGAAAGTGGGATATAAGCATACTTCATTTATTATTCATACTCCACCTTGTTCTAAAAAGTATATTAGCCACACCAAAAAAAAGCGTGTTAGCCTCATTGTTTTTTGTAAGGTTCATTGAGGTAATGTGAAGGTATTTTGAAAAAGTTGATAGTCTCTGCAAAGTAATTATCATTTTCTGTGCAGCTATGTAAAATTAAGTTTCTTGCTAATAAAAGCTATTTAGGATTAGAAGAATTCTTTCACTTTGGTAGAATAGCCAGAAAAGATTGAAATGAGAGCGAAGAAGGCCAGGCATGGTGGTGCATGCTTGTAACCCCAGCTACCTGTGAAGCTGAGGCTGGGGATTGCTTGAGTCCGTGGTACCATGGGCAGCGTGAGCCTGTGGTTCCATGGGTAAAAATAGCAAGACCTAGTCTCAAAAAAAAAAAAAAAAAAAGAAGAAGATAACCTAGAGATAAAGAAAAAATGCTTTCTGGATACCCACAACAGCCTAGAAAGTAGACAGAGCATAATGAACTTTTTTGGCTACCATATGTGGAAATGCAGTACTCCGTTCCAAATTTCTGAATAAAAATAACCATAATAATTGCTAAATTATGCATTTCACATTTGCTATTTAACCCAGATCAATACTAGGTTTAACCTCATTGTTAATCTCATTTCAAATGAGAACATTTAGATTGTGTGAGGTTACCATAATTTGCCAAAGGTCTGATAAATAGTGAGGAAGTCAAAATCTGAATCTAGGTCTAATTTCAAAGCTGATGCTTAGAACTGTTACTAACAAAGCTAAGGGAACATGAATATTTTTCCTCTGGATTTTTTGCAAGGCAATAGAAAGCAGCCAGAAGGGAAGATAAACCTAACAAAAGTCAAACGTTACAATTACCCAGTCATTGGTTAAAATAATAATAGTTTAAAACTTCTAGAATTCAGAAGCTTTTTAAAAAAATTTTTATCTATCTATTTATTTATTTTTAGACTAGGTCTCACTATGTTGTTCAGGGTAGTCCCGAACCCATGGACTCATGATCCCTAGCCTCAGCCTCCTGGGTAGCTGGGATTACAGGTGTGTGCCACCACACCCAACTTTTTTAAGACTAGGTCTCGCTATGTTGCACGGGTAGTCTTGAACCCACGGACTCAAACCATTCCTAGCCTCAGCCTCTCAAGGCTGGGATTAAAGGCGCACGCTACCACGCCCAGAATTCAGAAGCTTTTGGATTCAGTCTTTAGTCCCTCTAAAGAATGAACTCTGTGAGAACAGACACCAACTCTTATCTCTTCTTTCAGATACCCTGCCAGTATCCTTTGTTGGTGGTGGATAGCAGATTTTAAGATCATTGGTTCTGATAATAGAGACCTGAATTTGAACCTATTCTTTTTCTTGCTAGCACTGTGACCTCTGACAAGTTACTTAAGCTATTTGAGACTTGGGTTTCATTATCTGTAGCATGGATAATGATTATATATACTTAAGATTCGTTGGGGAAATTAAATGAGGTAGATGCTGTCACATTGAAAATGCTCAGTGCTTGTTTACAGGTTTCAGTGTTCAGACTTGATGATGAACATTATCCCTGAATATTCCATCTCAGAATCAGTATATTGAAGCAGTTCCCTTCCATAAGTCCTCTACACTATGCCTAAGTTCCAGCACTCCCTACTCTCTCACTCCCTCCCTCCTTGTGTTGGTGTATATTGGTGTATGCTCCCACCTTTCCACCCAGCTGCAAAGAACTAAAACCTGTCTTTGGCTTTTCACTCTCCTTAAATTAACAGGACATACTGATAATACTTTCTCAAGTACCTCCTTAGCTATCAGTTACTTTCTCCTCTACTCTAGCACTCATTTATCTCTCAAATTTCCCCAATATCCTTTCATATTTCTTTACTTCTAGTCTTATCCCTTCTAATCCACTTCTCTTCTTGTCCCTTCTAGTTCTAGGACAATTCTAGTCTTGTCTCTTCATGTTGCTACCAAATTAGTTCTTCAAATAAGTTTTCCTATTGTGTAAGTAATACATGTTTATTGTAAGAGATTTTTATTGTATGAATTAACTACAATCTTTACCCAGAGATAACCACTGTAACATTATTATGAAATACATAGAAATATATATCTTTCTAGTCTTTTTCAATACACATTTTTTTAGTTGGTTAAAAAATGGGATCTTGTGGAGGGATGGATAACTACATAGCTGTGTGATAGAACAAATGATAAAAATGTTTGTGGTAAAATATACATTACATTTCATTGTAAAACTCTTCCAACATTTCAGTATGGTTAAAATTTCTCTTAGTAACTGTAGTTTTTTTTTTTTTTTATTGTTTACATAATAAACCAGGCATAATTCTCGAGATTCATCCTTCCCTTTCTTGGTTTTCTAGATTTCACATATGATGAACCCTCTGTTTTGAATCCCTGTTTTGTGGAACTCTATTATGCAAACAAATTGATTAGTCTTTTCTTCCATATTAAAACAATTTTACGAGGAAACTCTCAGGAAATTTGTTGTGTAGATGGAGCACCTTCTGGTCTCAGAAAAGGGTTAGGAAATTATCTCACTGGAAATGGAATTTTAACCATTTTTCCCTAGTAATTCTAGATGTTTTTCTATGACACTAGTACAGGCATGTTGTTGAACATTGTTCTGAATAAATATCTTTGTACAGTAGTCTCATGAAGGTGGATTAGTCACAGATGGGAACGTAAGTTTTCTGGGTTTCGCTCAGTTGTGCTGTAAAAAAATGGAACCTGCCACCAACAGTGCATGCAAGGACAGTCCATAGTGCTCTTAGTTTTTTAAGTGTTTCACTGTTTGTTGATGAGAAAACTATCTTTTACACATTCATTCTTAAAATGGGAATTGTTTTGGTCCTGTCTGGGTTCACAGAAAATCTTCAAGAGGTCCATGAGACTCCCTTAAATTGATTGCATAATATGGTGGTTTTATGTTTTTCTAGAGGAAAGGTCCTTTAACATTATTAGTCTCTCCAAGGGATACAAGATTCAGAAAATGATAACAGAGTGGAGATTCCCAGATACTACTGACCAGTGCATGCATGCATAAGTGACTGAGTATTTGGTTTGGAAAATAACTGAGCTTTATCAAACTGTAAAACTGTTGAGAAATCCCACCAAACTGTGTTAAAATGGTTCTTTAGTCATGCCTACCCCTTAGTTGAACAGTCTTGATGTAACGATCAACATGCATGCTACTTTTTATTTTTTTTAATTTTAATTTAATTTTTTTTTTTTGAGACTAGGTCTTGCTATTTTTGCCTGTGGAGCCACAGGCTCAAGCAATCCCCAGCCTCAGCTTCCCAGGTAGCTGGGATTACAGGCACGCACCACCACACCCAGCTATTTTTTGGGACTAGGTCTCACTGTGTTGCCCTCTAACCATGATCCCTGGTCCCGATTGCTTCATAGGCTGAAGCTTACAGGCACGAGCCACCATGCCCAGCTCTTTGTATTTTCGGGTAGATCTTTGACCAAACTTTATCATATGTGGTAATGATAAAGAGTAAAGAGCTAGACACGAAAAATTCATTTGTGGGACTTCCTGCATGGTGAGTTGGATATGTCACCTGACACTGATCTCCTTGTCCTGCAGGTTCACGTGATGGTTCAATGGGACTCTGGGAGGTGACAGAAGATGTGTTGACCAAAAGTGATGCAAGACACAATGTATCACAGGTCCCTGTGTATGCTCACATCACTCACAAGGCCTTAAAGGACATCCCTAAGGAAGACACAAATCCTGATAACTGTAAGGTCCGGGCTCTGGCCTTTAACAACAAAAACAAGGTATGAGGTCACCAAAGGTTCTATAAGAGCTACTTCCCTTACTTTGATTCGTAAACATGTATTAGGAGATGAACTTCCCTTCTTCCTCAAGTCAGTGCTTGCTGCACAACCTGATTCTGAGCCTACAGAGCACCACCTTTTGAAAGTTAGGGCATGCTGATGAGAAATTACAATTGAGTTGTATGTCACCCTTTGCATTGAGCTCTGCAGTATTTCTCTGGATGTTCCATATTGTGAGTCAGTCTCTTGGTATTTCCCCAGGGCCATTCTGATAGTCTCTCATTTGCAAGTGCTCTGTTTTGGTGTCTTTTTTTTTTTTTTTTTTTAAGACTAGGTCTCACTATTTTTGCCCGTGGAACCTCAGGCTCACGTTGCCTGGGGTACCACAGACTTAAGCAATCCCCACCCTCAGTTTCCCAGGTAGCTGGGATTACAGGCGTGTGCCACCACGCCCAGCTATTTTTTGGGGACTAGGTCTCGCTACGTGCCCCCGGAGGGACTCGAACCGCGATCCCTGTCCCCAGCCGTGGCTTCCTAGGCTGCCACCTGTAGGCATGTGCCACCATGCCCGGCCTTGGTGTCATTTGTAATGATGACTCTGAAAGCAGTTACCCATATCCTCAGTACAGAGCTTATTTCATTCTTCCCTACCTCTTCTCAACAGTGCTACCAGGTCTTACCTAATCCTTGAGTCAGATTTAAAACTGGAATACTAAGTGTTGGGATAGAGACCAAGAGCCAGATGAGGAGAAAGTTTTCTCCCAAAATCTGAATCATGCCACAGTTCAAAGAGTAAATCCTTTAACCTCCTGCCTCCAGTCCATATTGATGACTTAGGGATAGACTGATCTCTCCTAGTTTAGATCCCCCACTTACAGAAACTCTCACACTGACACTTACAAAGTGGATGTTGGGAATGACTGCAGAGTAAAGACTTTGACTCATGCATGTCTATGTTATTCCTAGAACATGCACTCCTTTCTTGAGTTCTTTCAAGAAGCATCCTTGATTTAAAATGCTGTCCCTTTCATGTTTGAGCTGGGCAGAAGGGTTCCTCCAAAGAAGGGTGGGTGGTGAAAAGGGCTGTTCTGCCATCAATGAGTTGGTACCAGGGAACACACCATCATCATTCAGAAGTACATCCATGGAGGAGGCTTCAAAAAGCACACCCCTCAAGCAGTTAGAGACCCAGAAATTTGCAGTGAAGTAAGTGGGCTCTCCAGATGTGCATATTGGCACTAAGCTCAACAACGTTGTCAGTACAAAAGGAATAAGGAATGTCCCGAAACATATCCATGTGCAGTTTTTGAGAAGATGTAATGAGGATAAAGATTCATGAAACAAGCTGTATTGGTAACATTGGATACTTAGGTACTTCCAAAAATCTATACTCAGCATAGGTGAGAACTAGCCCCTACTAATAAAGATATAAGACTGCCCCCAAAGGCTGGGCACGGTGGCTCGTGCTTGTAAGCTTCAGCCTATGAAGCAGCCGTAGCTAGGGATCGCGGTTCAAGTCCTGCCTGGGGCCCATAGTGAGACCTAGTTCCAAAAAACTAGCTGGGCGTGGTGGCGCGCGCCTATAATCCCAGCTACCTGGGAAGCTGAGGCTGGGGATTGCTTGAGTCTGTGGTACCCCAGGCAACAAGAGCCTGCGGTTCCACAGGCAAAAATAGTGAGACCTAGTCTGAAAAAAAAAAAAAAAAAGACTGCCCCCAGCTGAGGCTAGGAATCACTTGAGTCCGTGGGTTTGGCAACATAGCGAGACCTAGTGTCTAAAAAAATAAAAGACTGCCCCCAAAATAAGATAAAGTAAAACACTGTCCAGCTTCATTCTGTAGGGTGAAACGTAGCCTAATAGCCCCTGTTGGAATCATCCTGAGATAGAAGGACCTCGTTTTCCAGCATCTTACCCTTGCTTGCTTTCTTTTTCTTTCTTTTTTTGGGTTTATATTGTATATTAGTTGCTACAGAATTGGAATTTAACCTGATTTTCATTGTTCTTGTAGGAATTGGGAGCAGTATCACTGGATGGCTACTTTCATCTTTGGAAGGCTGAAAATACACTATCTAAGGTGTGATGATCATAGTTAATTGATTTTACCTAAAAATTCATATGATTAATTTTTTTTTTTTTGAGACAATTTTTTCTCACTATTTTTGCCCATGGAACCACAGGCTCATGTTGCCTGGGGTACTACAGACTCAAGCAATCCCCAGCTTCAGCTTCCCAGGTAGCTGGGATTGCAGACACGTGCCACCATGCCCAGCTATTTTTTGGGACTAGGTCTCGCTATGCTGCCCTGGGCGGACTTCGAACTGTGATCCCCAGTCCCAGCCACGCTCCATAGGCTGATGTTTAGAGGCACACACCACCATGCCCACCTCTAAAATTTTTTTTTTTTTTTTGAGACTAGGTCTCACTATTTTTGTCCATGGAACCGCAGGCTCACGTTGCCCAGGGTACCGCAGACTCAGGCAATCCCCAGCCTCAGCTTCCCAGGTAGTTGGGATTACAGGCGCGCATCACCACACCCAGCTATTTTTTTGGGACTAGGTCTTTCTGTGTTGCCTTGAGCGGGACTCAAACCGCAATCCCTAGCCCCAGTCACTTCGTAGTCTGAAGCTTACAGGCACAAACCATATTGACTAGCATATTGTGAGGGCAGAATAAGCCTAAATGTTAAGAATCACTGGCACAGCCTGGGGTGGTACCATGTGCCTGTAATCCAACAGCTGGGAGGCAAGAGACCTGGGATTGCTTGAGTTTGTGGGTTTGAGACTACCCCAGGCAACATAGCGAGATGTGGTCTTGAAAAAGCAGCCAGGTGCATTGGTGGGCACCTGTAATCCTAGCTATGTGGGAGGCTGAGGCTGGGGATTGCTTGAGTCCACAGGATCAGGACTACCCCAGGGCAACATAGAGAGACCTAGTCTCAAAAAAAAAAAAAAAAAAACAAAAAACACTGGCAGTTGAATATCAATTAAACCTACTTCAGAAATAATCATGTAAAGTACTAATATTTGCAAGCTAATTTTACATAAATTTAAACCCACCTGTGTATCATTTGCTCTCTTGTTCCGGAGGTCTTTACTGCTTCTTACTTTTGTGATAGGCTCTTTTTCAAAAGACATCAAAGCTCCAGGAATACAGTTTCCTTCATGTTACAGCAGCCTTTGCTCTTCACTGACTGGTGTCTTACAATCAGTAAGGCCCCATTGAACACTGACTGAAAGACAGGGACCCACAGACTGAGTGAGGTTATCGGGCTGAGTATGCTTTCTACAGTGTACAACATCCATACAATCGGGAGGTTAGACTGAGGATAGCCTGAAATTGGCCCCTTTAACTGAAGAGCTTGAGGAAGGAGGGCAGTGGCTTTTCCTGGCTAAGAGAACTGGCTAGGACCTTGACTTTAATGCCCAGAGGTTCTCTCTGGACAAACATTCTATAGGCTCTAGCCTTGACCTTGGCCTTTCCTGTGTGCTACTGGTTGATTAGCTCCACTTGGACCTTTTTTTCTCTTGGGTACCAAGATCTTACTGTTCATTACAACCCTTTGTTTTCTTTTACCGGCTTTATAGAGTAGAGTAGGATATTATTTCCTTAATTGGTGCTTATGTTTTTTGTCCCTAACTTTGTGTAACTTGTGTATAAGGGAAGCCTATAGAAGTGGGAATTTCTGCCCTGTGCTCTCTGGTAATGCCATGGTTGTATCTTTCTGTTTTTTAGCTACTCTCTACCAAACTGCCATATTGCCGTGAGAATGTGTGTCTGGCCTATGGTAGTGAATGGTCAGTATATGCAGTGGGCTCCCAAGCTCATGTCTCCTTTTTGGATCCACGACAGCCATCACACATCAAGTCTGTCTGCTCCAGGGAACGAGGCAGTGGTAAGAGTCTTGGTGTGCTCCTCAGGCTTACAGCTGCAGTACAGATGGATTTTGACCTTCAGTTTCTTTCTTGGTTCCCAAAACATAGTCATCTTCATGGAACCTGGTGGGGGTATTTGGTGACACAAGAGAGGAACTTATATTCATCTGCATATAGCAGCAGAAGAATTTCAGACACCATAGACAGACTGTTGGTGAAAATCAGCAATAGGGTATTGATGGTTTCCATGTTTTTTCACAGACCTTTGCGTTCTTTGTGTGGAGTTTTTGTTTCAGTGCTGCCTAAAATGTAAAATTAATTGATCCGAAGGGATAGTGGTTGGGAAAAGAGAAGTTTAAAAAGGGTGGGAGTAAGCTGGATGTGGTGTCATCTGCCTGTTGTCCAAGTGCTGGGAGGCTGAGGATCGCTTGAGTCCACAGGATCAGGACTACCCCAGGCAACATAGCGAGACCTAGTCAATAAATGAATAAATGGCCGGGCACGGTGGCTCATGCCTGTAAGCTTCAGCCTATGAAGCGGCCGGGGCTAGGGATCGCGGTTCAAGTCCCGCCTGGGGCCCATAGTGAGACCTAGTTCCAAAAATATAGCTGGGCGTGGTGGCGCTCGCCTGTCATCCCAGCTACCTGGGAAGCTGAGGCTGGGGATTGCTTGAGTCCGTGGTA
Organism: Uropsilus gracilis; assembly: GCA_004024945.1. Lineage (NCBI taxonomy): Eukaryota > Metazoa > Chordata > Mammalia > Eulipotyphla > Talpidae > Uropsilus > Uropsilus gracilis. The sequence goes on along the minus strand of PVHY01028276.1, from coordinate 653 downwards.
CCCCGGGCAACAAGAGCCTGCGGTTCCACGGGCAAAAATAGCAAGACCTAGTCTCAAAAAACAAAACAAAATAAATGAATAAATGAATAAATAAATAAACAAATAAATAAATGCATGCAAGTAAACTTTTGAGGGTAATTGATTTGTTTATAATTTTGTGATGGTGGTGTCATGGATGGCTTAACATGAATACTTACATGCAACATATTGTATATCATTTACACCTCATTAAAACTGAAGAAAATATTTATAATTACTGAATAAATTATGTTGCAGCCGCCCATCTTTTATAGCATTTTTTTGGTTTGTTTTTGTTTTTTGGGGTTTTTTTTGAGGCTAGGTCTCACTATTTTTACCTGTGGAACCGCAGGCTTGTTGCCAGGGGTACCACAGACTCAAACAATCCCCAGCCTCAGCTTCTCAGGTATTTGTTTTTGTTTTTTATTTTTTTTGAGACTAGGTCTTGCTATTTTTGCCTGAGGAACCGCAGGCTCTTGTTGTCCAGGGTACCACAGACTCAAGCAATCCCCAGCCTCAGCTTCCCAGGTAGCTGGGATGACAGGCACGCACCACCACATCCAGCTATTTTTTTTGGAACTAGGTCTTGCTACGGGCCCCAGGCGAGACTCGAACCGCGATCCCCAGCCCCAGCC
>PVHY01028275.1:0-15347 GCA_004024945.1 Uropsilus gracilis | reverse complement strand
ACAAAAGATCAGGACAGTTAACAAATGTTAGTGAAGTGGGAAAGCCCCGGGGTAAAAAAAAAAACAAAAAACAAAAAAACCACACACACATTTACCAGATATTAGAAGAGAACAACAGTCCAAACAACCAACAACTGAACATCAACTTAACCAACCAAAAATTTGCAGAAAAATGGGAGGAGTGACTGAAGGGGGGATACAGAGGGGGAATATAGAGGGAGGAGGAGGAATCAATTAATGCACAATTGTGACAAATCAATAAAATGAATTAAAAAAATAAATTGCAAAGTAGGTAAAAAAATTAATAAAAAATAAATATGATACAAAAAAAATGTTTAGGATACAGAGTTTCTCCTCAACTATCTTGACTCAGTCAATTTCATAATCCAGGAGTTATATCATTTGCCATATTTCATTTACTGATATCAAAGTCTGATACAGTTGACAGAAAATTTAACTCACCCAAACTTGGAAAAAAAATACAAACAAACAAAAAAAACCATATTGGCTAATGTAACTGAATACTGCACAGGACCAGTTGACTTGGTTTAATTAAGACCCAATCAACTTCCTCTGAATTGTCAACAGTCTCAGGTTGGTTCTTATAGTAGCAAAACAGGCTAACCTGCTTTTAAGCCTTGCACCTAGTGCAAGGGAGAGTTTAATGGCCTGTTTGCCCTCTTCCACATTTTTATGTTTCCCTCAGATTGTGCCAGTTTAGATCACTTACACAGTTTTGAAGTAAACACCTGACCACAGGTATGGGACTGCCGGATCTATTTAGGCTCATGAAAACCCATCTATGGGCTAGCACTCAGTTGATTCCATCCAAACCATATGGATGAGAACAGAGTAGAGCTGGTAGATTCCCAAAGGAACCCAAGGTAATGTTAGAAGGGCATACATGCTAGAGTGGAAGCAACAGATTTTTAGCATACTCTCTGATATAATTATACTTCTGTGGTCACTTGGCCATATATATATATATATGCATTGCTATCCTTAGGAAATATAGACTAGATGAAATTATAGAATAGTATAAAGTACTTTTGGCTTTCAAATAAATAATTTATCTTTTTAATTTAAATTTCACATCATTGTGATCCCTGAGGGTCAACCACCACCTCCCCTCCCTGGCCACTCCAGTTGGTCCCCTCCCCCAGTTGTGTACGTTCATTTGGTTGTCCATATATTAGCAAAACCATGTGGTTTCTGTCTTTTTCCATCTGACTTGTTTCTGCCAATATGATTTCTTCTAGGTACATCCATGTTACCAAAAAAATTATCAAATTTGTCATTTTTAATTGATGTGTAAATATTCCACTGTGTATATATACCACATCTTTTTCATCCAGTCATCTGTCTTGGGGCATTTGGGTTGTTTCCATGTCATTGCAATTACAAATAGTGCTGCAATAAACATTCGAACACAGGTGTCCCTTTGTACCTCACAAATAAAGTATTTAATAGGCTAAAGAGAGAAGTAACTTGTTTCCCCCTCTCACTCCTAAGGTGTACGGAAGTTTGGCAGGGGAAAGAATCCTGATTGCTTTAAAAGGAATCAAACCTAACCTCAGAGCTGTTCTCCTTACTACTTAGGCGAGTGAAAAGAATATCTGAGTCATGCTCTCCCCTGCACTGTCTACACACAGTAGCTCTCTTCTTACACAGTCTTGTTAATTTATACCTAGAAGACTGGATGCCCACTCTCCCTTGGCTTCCCTTGTCACCTCTAGTTTTTAATTTCAAATGCTTAGAAGTTTTGTTTGTGAGGATCCAAATGTAAATGTTTCTGGTGAAACTATTTACAGGCTTCTAAGCTGCACTAGGTACAGAGGCCAAGGATATTGGCTGAACAAGTGACCAACCTTTCCAGAAAGAGATCTAAAGCAGAGAATTTGAGAAAACACCTTCCAATCTGTCAGGAACATGGAAAAAGTTGCTGTCTCTTCTATGCTGGCAAGGGTCTAAAAGCACAACATCCCAGCATCTGGTTACCCAACCACTGAAACTTCAAAACACAGAGATCGGATCTGACTGTTTTTCTTAAGGAACATAGAGCTGTAGTCAAGAGCAGAGCCACAGGGCTCTAGCAAAAATAAGAAGTTATTGGGCTTTCGGGACCGTCTTTGCACCACAGATTCATACCATATGGACTTAAAACTAGAAATAACTGTTCAAGGAGTCAAAAGAAATCATGATACTAAAAGGTGGTGTGTGACAGTCTCTCCTCACAGCAAAAATAACCTTAAGTGCTTAGTGGAAATCTGGGAAAAGGGAAGTTTTTCTGAAATAAAACAACAACAACAACACTATTTGATAGGTGTTGTCTTACCTATTTGAGGGCGACAGGAACTGTCCCTTCTGAAAATCACCAGGCTTCATTTACATTTCCTTGATTATATAGTTCAGAGCGTGAACACTTGCTTCCGTTCCATGAAATTAAGAATCACCGAGTCACATTTCACTGTTTATAAGGCTTTCATTTATCTACTCTGGTTTTGTAACGGATTTTCTCCAACTTTCCCATTTCCATTTCTGAAGTCATTTCCAATATCTCTAACAGATCCTGAAATGATACTTGCTCTCACGTGTTATCCCAGTCCCCTCAAGTCTGACCTACCCCAACTCATCCCGTTCAGAGGAAATGCCCACCAGCTCTCAGCTGAATTTGCCAGCAAGTCAAACACGTTTCCCAGCCATTCAACAAAATGTCAACATGACAAACATCAGTTTTTGCTCCTGTACACTTTCCACATGGGCCCCCTTCACCAGGATGTCCTGGAGCCACATTCCCTGAGGACTGATAGTGACATTAAGCAGGGCTCAACTCCTGGGAGCATAGGCGTAATTCAACAGGGACAATCACGTACACTTGATACTAATATCCTGAAATCCACTGTGAAAAAACTGGCATTAACATTAACAGCTGGTTCCAAACTAACTGAAGTGATTGAAGTTTTTATGCCCAAACCAGCAAAATATGTGAGTAACATGGATAAAAGACTCCACACAGGAACTAAACATGCTAGGACAAACAGTCTGTTGTCCATCACAGCATCTGGTTAACAATCAGTCACCGGGCTTGAAGAGTCAAGTCTCCAACAAAAGCAGTTTCACAGTTGTGAAGAAACTGTCCCTTTTTCAAAAAATGGATTAGACAAAGTAAGACAAAGTAACCTATTAGAATAATCACTTCCATTCTTAAATAGCAGTAAAGGACAACATTTTCTTCAATCACTATGAAACATACTTCAGGATGGCCTGATGACCCAAACAGAGCCCATTCAGGAGGTCCTGCAGCAAAGGTTAAGGACATGACTTCTGAGGCCCCAGATGTCTTTTTCTGAACCCGGTTCACTTATTTCCTTTCCCTGTTACCAATGGGTCTGAACCTTAGTCCTTGCTCACATAAAATGGGGATAATACTGTATTTAATTGACCCTGGCTCACATGTTAGCATCTCTGAACTCTAGTCTAAAATGGTTCCTAGCCACGCAATACTTCCAATGTAATTGTCACTTCACTGCACATATGTACTTGGGGCTGTTTTTAGAGGGATCAATGAAAAATTGCAACCCTTGTTTCAACTCATGCATGGTCCCGATTGGTAACGGAAACCCTTCTATTTACACCTTCTGATTAAAAAAATGCCAGCTTGAGAACCTGCAGAAGGGGAGTCAGTAACTTTGCAGAAAATCCAAGATCATGATAGAGAACTAAGTGCTGATCTTAAAAATTTTAAGTTTTCAACCTAGAGAACCTATTCCTCCAAACTCACTGCAATATGCAATCCATTGACAGTTCACTTTATGCCAGGAGCTGTGCTTGATGCTGTGATATAAGCACTAACCATGGATCTGAACTTTAAGGCTAGTTAAATATAGAACTTTATCAATAATGATATAGGTAAGGAGAAAGATAATGCTAGAAACAAAAAGGAATAAAGAGAAGGAAAGCATTCCAAGCTCTATCATTAGTCATTTAACAATTTGAAATAAATACAAACTTTAGCCTCTATGTACTTTGATTTTTCATTTCTAAAGTGGGCATACAGTGGAGTAAACCCTACCAAAGAATTCATGAGTTAATTAATGCCCAGATTATAGAATCAGTTCCAGTCTCCACCTACCCATTATTAAAACCTAAATTCTTAACTTTTGCTGAAGGTGAGGAATATTAAAGGGAGCGTGATGACAGGTGAGAGAAGGGGAGCTGTCTCGGGAAGTGCGGAGGCAGAACATAGGTTATTCTCAGATAGTTGTGCATCAGCTAACTGGGAGACTCCTGGACTTGTTCCCGTTATCTTAGAAGTGCAAGTCAGCCATAGGATTGACTCAAAATTGTTCCCTTTGATATTTTAACTTGAGGAAACATCTCCTACCATGTGATGCCAACGTACAGGATGGCTTTGGAGGCCTACAGTTAAATTAGAAACCCTGGGTAGCTATCTGCACAAGCTCTATTTCTTTTGACCTCGAGTAAAGCAGCCCTATTTCATTTCACAGATATTTCTGCACCCCACTTAACCACATGACTATACTGTGGAATTTATTTCATTGGATTATTGTGAGAAATCTTAAATAAGTTGATATACAGTGCTTGCTATTTAGTAAGCTATGATACATGTTATAACTTATTATCAATGTGATAATAGATTTAACAACCAGTCTGACAACAGCCTCAGTTATTGAGAAGTTGTATACAATGTGAACATAATTATGACTTCTACATGGGTGGATCACAGCAAAATGGGTCAAGATGGGCTTCAGAAGAAAGGCAGGGTATGATTGGGAAAGATAATAAACAAGGAGAAAGACATATATGATAATAGTAATCTCAGTAACTACTTTCCTTCTCTTGTTCCCTATACCTTGCCTATGGAGGAATTCTAAAGTTATGCTATGTGACTGAAGCAAAGGGTGTTCATACAGGAAGAAAGAAGCTGCAAATAATTTATGTTCAGCCAAATCATGAAGGGAAAGATCTTGGTATTTTATTAAGAAAAAAGAACTGGTAATGGTTATGTAACAGCTCATCCAAATGTTAAAAGATGCATTTGGCAGTCTATCACACTCTAGTATGGAAAATGTTTACACTATAGTTCATTTCAGAGAAGATATGCACACGTATTTCAGATAGTTTTCATTGACCAAAGCTGAAAGAAAATACCTTGTGGTGAAGTACAGATCCCAAAGATTTAAAGGCCTACTTTTATGTAAGTAGTCTTCATTCTTTAAAGCATTTTTTCTAGTTGTTAATTTCAAAATAAATTTATTTCCAAATGCTAATGAATCGAGAAGTTTGCAAACTCACAGAAAAGATTGGTGGTTATGTGCATCTGACCAAACCAGTAGCAGCCTCATGTCAGACACAAATGGAAAACATTTAAAGGAAAACCTTCAAAAGTTCATAATGGCAACTTAAAAAAAGCAATGATGTTAAGTAGGAATTAAAAATTTCAGGTGAAGTTCATGAAGTTTTCGAAGTTAATTTTGAATTTACTTGTTATATTATTTCAAATCAGACAACTCTTTCTACTCAAATTTAAATAGGGTGCAGCAGACATCTGTTACTTTTGTATTCTCAGTATTTTGTATTCTACCTTCTTCTTGTGTTCCCTACAGACGGCTTCTGGAGGAATTCCTCTTTATCAGCTCAGGGATGCATGATCCAATGTGGACAAAATCAAAAGTTCTACCTGAGGGAGATAACTTGCTACCAGACTTTGGGTCAGTGGTGATGATGTTGTAAGTTGTAACTATCGATGACTGTCATCTACCATCTTCATCTCGCTGTTCCACACCTTAAGGAAAGTATCCTCAAAGAGAAAGTTGGCCTACAGAAAACCAATCCAGAAAGAAAAAATGGTTTAAGTATAGGAGACAGGGAGATGATTTCTCTGGGTTTCTGGATCTATTCATGCTTGTACATCTCATTTATGAACTGAAAAATTGCCCTTCATGTTAACATGAGTTTCTGTCACACCTAAACGATGATTGGTTAATAATCAAAATGTACAATAGCTACTTCAAAATAAATGATGCATTTTTAAGACATAGCAAATAAGTAAATGCAGACTAGATTATGTTAAAATTTAATGACTAATATGAAATTAGGTATAACATAGTATTTGTCAACCAAATGAAATGAAATGTAATGGGAAATTATTGACATTATAGCTATATGTAAACATTGTGAAACTTGAACCCCACTTCTTGCTATATGGAAACAAATTGGTTCCACTACACTTTGTAATCTTAAAAGCAATTACAGTAACTCTCTTTAATTTGTATTTATAATATAAGCAGGTGTAAATTTTGTTTGCTATAATTTAGGGCTATTAATTCTATATGTAGTAATAATCAGTTATGAAAGTTCCTCTTTCTCCTTGACATCATTATTTAAAAAACAAAGACCAGGTGGAGCTTTTCTCCTTTTAAAATGTAATCTGTGAACAAAACGCAGGATGTTGAACTTAACATGGGTCAGGACTTTTGTTTATTCATTCGAATTTGTCAAGAATCCAAAATGGACTGAGCCTCCAAAGAAGAAATCTCGTCTTAATTACTATAAGATTCTAAGACTCTGTTGAATATTTCTAATTTCACCCTCTCCAAGCAGCTGACATGGTTAGTCACTAAAACACATGTTTATTGTAAATCCTCTGGGAATAAATGTGCACATTAATCAAATGAACCGATAGTTATTATTTAAGGGAACTCTGCTAGCTAAATTCTTTCCTAAGGAACAGTTTATAAATGAAAAATCTAGTAACTTTATAGAAAATAGAGACAGCAAAGATATATTAGATCATGAAGTTTTTGTTTTCTTCCTGGGTAGGAGGAAAGAAAGGATAAATCTTTGGTTTTTGTCCAACTTTCAATTTAAATTCTAGGGATGGAATTCGACACTTTTCTTGGAAATGAAACTACACCATAACAGATTTCACTGTCAGGAAATTCCTCTCCACCCTGATACTCAGATCTCATGTTCTTTTTGTGAACTTCATTACACTTTTTCCAAAAAACAATTCTATGACTTGTTTGCTTCAGTTTATCCTATTTCTTGCCTGGTTCAGTAATAACAATTGCAATTTTAGATTAAATATGATGCCCTTGAAGTCCCATTTAGTTGTATTTCCATTAAGACTGTGAATAATATAACTATATACAACATTTTACTGTATGAGAAGATTCCTGAAGTTGACTTAGTAAATAAATTTATTTCTTAAATTACAAGGCCTTTTTTCTATGAACCACATTTCCACCAGTCCTTTTATACCAAGTATCTCTGCAGCTTTGTTTCTAAATTATCTTCTCCAATTTTTACCTCAAATTTATATAAACACACACATGGGTGTGCATGCAAGCACGCACACACATACACACACATAGCCCCTACATACATATATATTTATGTTCTACAAGTTACTCTTATTCTCATCTTCTAATTATCTTTTCATATTTCTAATCTCTTCAAGATTCTTTAAATAATAATTCAATAAACTTTGGTATAAAATTATTCTAATTATATACTAAAAATAAATTCCACCAATATCCAGTTTTATCACTATTTTCTTAAACCATTAAGTACACAGATGCAATACAGATGTACTAACCATTTAGTCTTTTATATTGCAATTTCACAACTGTATAAATTTCAATAAAACTAGGAAACCTTAATTTCAACATGTGAGATCATAATGTATACAGAGCTGCCATAGGTACAAATTAAGTCTTGTATAAACATAAATGCACATATACATTCCAATAACACTTTGAAAAGTTTCAAGTGTTTTTGACCTAGTTATTGCTAGATACAGTATCTAGCCTAAATATAGCATAAAACTGCTCATCCCTGTGTGGTAATGACAAAAGTGAACTGGATGAAAGGCATAAAATTTGTAGGACACGGTTCACATGTGAATAATCTGTGTGTTGTAATGATTAAAACAACAATGGACAGTCACTGATTTCCTACAACTGACATAAGAAACAGTAGTTAATAATATTTATTTAGCTTTTATATATAGGACATTGCACTAGGTGCTATAAAAGTATAAAAGACCCATTCTTTTGTTCTAAGAGGATAAATCACAACAGATCATAAAGACTAGAATGGGGGAACCTGCCTGGAGGCTAGATTATGCACTGCACAATCTTTCTATTTAGTGAGGGGTCCACTTAAGAAAATGTCCAAATTTGTGTGACACAGACGATCCTTGTGTTGCTCTTGTATGTATGTAATACAAATAAAGCTTTTAGCCTATAAAATTAAGCAGAATGAAAAGTCAAGGCCAAATTAAAATAAGCACTTAAAACCTTTTCCAAAAGCCAAACAAACCAAAAGAGCCTTAAACTGTTTAATTACTTTTCAGAAAATAAAAAAATTCCAACTACCACTGATAATACCCCAATCATCCAATAGCAAATCAATGCACAGTCCCCTGCAACTGTCTGGGAATTGTTGCATTCTTCCTCCAGAAGTGCTCAATTTTCATTGTCAATGTTCTTGGTAGATTCACTTTTCACTGAAAAAAAAATAAGTAAACATACAGTCAAATGTTTATACTGTTTTCGTTTAGCCTGTTCTGTTTTTCCCCTCCCTCCCAAGGCATACCAATAGCACTGCTCACTAGTTCAGACAAACCATCTCATGTCCCAGGCAGCTGGCATATACAATTCTAGCCACAATAAATAGAGAAATGATGTTTAAGAGTGGCAATTATATTTCGTGAGGTAACATCCTTCCTGACTCTGTGGAAGACTTAGGGATGGTCACTTCACAGTGTGGTTATGAGCCTATCCTCGCAAAACTGAACAGATGACTGTTATCACACAGGCTAACCAAAGTGTGGTTGGAAAAATTTTTTTCCTTTTTTTTTTTAACTTAAAATTGAAGGTCAGTATATATGAGTGAATGTGGCTTGACACACTAGCTGATCATCATATTTTTCCTTCCACAGGGAAGATCCAGCAGAAATGGAAGTCTTTGAAGACATCTTGACTAGAACAAGCAACCTTATAATTCATGACCAAATTGGGAGTTCCTGGAGGACAGAAACTGGACATTTCCTCCCCCGCCCCCTGCACTGTATGCATTTCTGCTGAAATTGATGTAATTACAAACCATTTCATCTTTTAGGTTTTTTTTTAAATCTCCAGGGTAGCTGTCCTGTTTATTTCATTGTATAGTGAAAGGAAATAATATATAAAAATAAAATAAAAATTGTTAAGTGTAAAATACAGATTATTTTGCTTAAGGCTTATAGTTATTTAGCTTCATTGTACAGATAAGGAAAATTGAAAGTGGCAGAACAGTTAAAAAGAGGTAAAGCTAGAAACATAAGTCTGAATATTGTCTGATATTCCAACTGCCAAATTTCTTGGGGTATGCAGACAGTACCTACGTTTAAGGCCGTACTAGCAGCCAAATTGTTGTTTTGTGTGTGTATGTGTGTTTTAATCAGAAAGGCGGTGAATTAGTTCCATCCAAGATATGGCCCCAATCCTTGTGGGATGTTAAACTCTAGCAGAGTCCTTCAAGTATTTTCATGATATTACAAGTTGCTTTCTATACTTAAACAAAATCTATTATAGCACCTACTACATTGTAATCTATTTGTGTTCCTATGCCTGAGAGCCAGTCCCCTTCCTGCTCCCCTCCCTCTGCACACATTAAAAAAAGAAAGAAAGAAAGAAGGAATAAGGGAGGGTGGGAAAATAGATGGAAAGATTTATTGGCTCTGCTAGACATTTCACTAATTCAAATAGTCAATTTTGGGTTGAACTCCTTCTCATAAAGCAGAGATGCTTTCTAATTTTGAATTATATTAGAACAGTAAATATATTTTGCTGGTATTTTGCAATGAATGGGGCTTTGTACTTTTTGGTATTTCAGTTTAGGGAACATTTTTCCTATCTTCACTTAATGAAGTTGACCAGTTTTTTTTTAAATAATTTCTTTAAAGAAAAAAAAGACATTTTCCCCCTTATACCAAAAGGCAGCATGCTGTTATGAAGTCACTTAAACTTGCTAGTTAACTTCAGCAAACAGGCCTGTTTGATACCTTTGAGTACTTGCCACTGGACAGATACAAAGTGAGGAAGCAACCAGTATTCCACACCTCTAATCTAAAGGGCTACAGTAAAGGCTTAACTTTTCACAGACAACCCTTTTTGTTTCTTAAAAAGCACAAAACAAGTTAAAAAAACCTCAGACAAACAAAACTTGCTGAGTGCGCATCAACATAGGTAAACTTCTGGAAGAAAAAACTGCCAATCTTCAATCATAACAAATATTTAGCAACCAACAAGTGTGAAACCTTCTGAATCCTAGCCCAGGAGCACATTTTTTACCCCAAAGAAAAAGAGACAACTTAAACCATGAGCCTAAGATCAAATTCACCTTTTTTGCTTCTAAAAAGAAAGAATTCCAAGGTTCTCCTGAAAAAAAGTACCATTTTTATATTACCTTTCTCATAAATTAAGGAATCACCCTGCAGAATGGCCATAGAAAGAGTCATTGCAGCGCTTACACAGAGTAATGCACATGAAGACCTTATGCTATTTTAAAGGTATGTATATTCATGACATGACAGCATTGCCATGGTCCTTATAAGTCTTGTCAGATCTTTTTCATTTCTTTACTACAGCAGCTCTACATGATCCATGTAAAGTTTGAGACACTTTTGCTTCCTATCAATCAATCACTGTATAGCCACCAAAACCCCCAATTTTTACCTAATAAGATTCTAAATTTATACTACGGAAGTAGACTTTCCGCTACCCCCTGCTATTTTACAGGAAGCCTGACTTCAATGTACATTTCTAAACAAGGTGAAAGAGGAGCTGTGTATGCTGTGTTTATTTACACAGACAATGTTTGCTCTGGCTAGTAACCCAAATTACTAAACAACTTTCCCTGAAACCAGCATTTAGTGAGTTAGGTGAATAATATCAACGGAAAACCAGTAAGGCTTTATACAGCTTTTAAAAAAGTGAAAGTGGTCAGTTATAATTTAATAAAAAAAAACTGGAAGCTCTCAAATTGTAAAAAAGTACAGTCAGGAAATAATTAAAAGAGTTAGAGACTCCTCATGAATGATTATTAGAAATTTCATGTTTGCGCAATTAAAAATCTATTTTCAGAGAAGTCGAACCTACCTCCTCATAAACCTGGCCAACTCAGGTTGTCCTTCTCTGCTCTATCTCCTTTTATAGATGATCTTTTGTTTCTCTTTTCTTAAGTAAACTTGCCTCTATCACCATCCCACCTCCCCCCTCCCAAAAAAAATCTAGTTTCAAATTGTGGAGTTGACAAATTACTATTTTTGACCACCTTGAAAAAAAATTTCTATGGGTTTTCACTAAGAAAAAGAAGCTATCATGCATATATACAGAGGATACCTTAGAACAAAGGTTATTGCCTGTTACAGTCTGTAATGCTAGTAGAATAATAAAACTAGAGCCACACATTTGGTAGAAAAGTGGGGAGAGGGACACAATGCATTATGGTGGAGGAGTGTGGGTACCCTGTTCACGGGTGCGGTGTGGCAAGATATACTTGAAGAGTGTGCTCCTACATGGTTATATAATACGAAGAGTTATAAACCAACATAGCTGCAATACAAAAATTTTGAAATGAAAAAAATATATATTTGGATAACCCAATTATTCTATGGTCCTCTGGAGTATGTTAAAATGAAAGGTAATCTATGTCTATTCTTAGTTGAAAGTGGTATCTAATGGTTTTGAATTAAGATCAGTAACTTCCTTTTAAAAGGTAATTCTGAATTTTATTCATCATGTAAAACTTCCATTTTTGGAAATACAACTAGTTTACTTTAAACCAGAGGCAAATATGGATAAACCACCATATGCACTACTTTTTTTAATTGGATGCCTTTCCACTTCTAATACTTCTCATTCTACTACTTATCAAAGAGGGAAAATACTTTTATAGAATCATTAAAAAGCCAAGACTTGTACTTAGAAGAAATTATATTAGCAGAAACAAGTCAGAAAGAAAAAGACAGAAATCAAATGGTTTCATTAATATATGGGACATAGGACAAATAAACAAAAAGCCACGAGGGAAAGTCAAAACAAGTTAACAACCAAACTGAAGTACACAACTCCGAGGTCGGAACGGGAGAGGGTAGAAACTGTCAGGGAGGGAATGGGTGGATGAACCCTGAGGATTACAAAGATGTGAAATTTTTTTATAAATTACTTTATGTATCTATATCTATCTATCTATCTATCTATATATAAAAGCTAAGTATTAACAGCACCTATATAGTAAATTCAATGAGAAAATACATAATGACACAATTGCTTCAGTATCACTAGTTATTTCTAAGCATTAGAAAAAGAATTTTGTATTACCTTGGTGAAGAACTTGCATATCATTACTGAACTCTTTTAATACCACGTGTAACGTTGGATACTCAATGATCACTTTGTTCCTCAAATTGTCAAGGAGACTTTTACAAGGATCCAGTTCATAATATCTTATGATAAAAAAAAATCCTTCATAAATAATATTACTCATAAATAAACATCAGAGAATACCTTAACCATTTTAAAAATACCAATGTTACCAGTTCAGTAGTCATTTCCTCATATAAGCCCAAGTCTCTTAGAAAATCAGATAAAAGAGTTATTATTATGGGAGTTCTAAAACTGAATCAAAAGCAAATCAAATAAGCTAACACTAGGAAGTACAGTATAAAGGTACTTTACTGAAGTACAGTATAAAGGTTTACTTTTTCTTAGATAAAAACAATGATGAACTCAAAGTTCAAATTCTTCATATATCTAGCTTGAGTCTTAAAGAAGCAAAATTTTCCTATGAGAAATTAATTTTTAGTAATATGGACGTTTAATAACTGCCCCAAAGTATTTTTGTAAAGTGTTAATTCTAATTACACACAGATTCCAGAAATGCATATTGCCATAAAATTAAATTTAGCTTTCTTTCATCTTGAAATTTAAAGAAACCAAGTTTACATTTCTGAATAAGGAAAAGCATAAAATTTAAGTTCATGAGTCATGGCATCATGACAGCTGTCAAATGTGTCACAGGTAATCATATATGCATAATACTTGACATACGAAATTTCGAAGTCGTTACTAAAAATAAAAAGCTATTAAAGATATATTCCTCTATCATTCTCCTTCTCTTTCTGAAATTGGAGAGAAAGGAGTGGAATTTCAGGTAGCTCACTGGTATTTGTATGTGTTATCATGTGACTAGTATGTCATTTCAAAGAAAAAGTTGAGACTATATCCTCCAGTTTAGTATAGAAATTTTCCAACATTTTTCTCCATGTCCACCCATGATAGATGACATTTACATGTAAAGCACACATTCCAGGATCTAGGGACCTTTTTCCCTTCTACTCAAAAAAGCACAGTGGAATACAAATGATCAAGAGTGAGGTTATCAGAAGGATACATTTGAATCTGCTGTGATTTTAAGAGTAAACTATTCAAAAACTTTGGTATTTAATTAGTAACAAATTATTTGTTCTAGAACTTGGAATTGACTGACACAGCACAACTATTAAGAACTCCTAGTACAGAACAAGCTTGTTACAAAACTGATTTCTTGATAAGAAGTAGGTGACAAGTGAGAGAACAATTATAAAACTAGAACTTTTCTAAAATTTGCCTGCCACACCCCACCATTGGGATTAAATCCTTCATTTTAGAATCATAGAATGTTTTTTATGTTAAAAGAAACTTGAAAGGCTACACAGTCAGTTTTCCTAAACCAGCAACCCTATGCCCATAGGGCAAAGAATGCATACATTCTTTTCCCAGTGTAATGTGATGCAGATGTGCTTACATACTTTAAAAAAGTGGTTCCAGCATTCAAGGATTAAATGCTTCACATCTTTTAAACATTATTTCCCTTTGAAATAAGCACTTTTTAAAAAAAGTTAGCAGTAATTATAAAACAGAAGAAAAAAGTAGATGAAATTAGAAACCAAAATACAAGATTAATTTATATAATTAGTTTTCTTAGAAAAAAAAATGAATTGTCAAATAAAAACTTTTCAAGAATATTCTTACAAATATTTGTAATTTTATCTGTGTGCATTTTAACTGAATCATAAGGCGCCTACTAAGAGACATTTCCCTAATAAGGGAACATTTTCTACTTATGTCAGTTTTCATAAATAATTTTCAGTGTGTACTTAAAAGTTTTAGACATTTTATTTCTTTTTATAATACTGAACCTTTGTTAGGTTTTTCTGTTTTCCAAAGCTGAAACAATTTAAAAAATTGTCAAGTCTTATGGCAAACAGTGTAAGATTATTGTTGATACAGCATATAATATGTTCCTAGTAGATGAACACTTATGATACTTAAAAATTACCATGTAGTAAGCTATATACTATTTAAATCTTAAATGTATAAGGATTATATGTTTAATAAAAAAAAAGAGAAAATGGTCCAAATATTTATGCTAAGAAGGCACTGTACATAATAGAATTCAGGATGTAAAACTTTTTAATAATTTATAATGAACTAATGGTAAAGCATTTTATTCAAATGCAATAAAAATATGGTATGCTGTACACTTTACTAAAACCACTGAATTTTATTTAGTGTTTACCCTAAAATGTTGCAAACTTCCATTCATGGCAACTTCGTAATTGCATATTAGTAAACTTATGGGCTTCGGCTTTCTGGTCTTTTAAAGAGGTTAACACTTCACTAGATAATCTTATAGCTGAAATTGAAATTTCTGGTATTTTTCTATTATTAGTGGTTACTCTTAGTCTACCATTAACATCTGCCAGTGGTAAAAATGTAAAACTGTTTATGAAGAAACACTATCAAATACATTTAGGGCAACATTTTTGAATTTTGGTTAAATAAAGCAGTAACTAGTGGTTCTTGGGTTTAGAACTTAACATTCCAAGTAGGAGTCCTGCTCCCATTATGGAGGCAAGATTGGACAAGTTATTTAACTTCTATAATCCCTCATTTTCATGCTTAAAAGTGGGGGAAATGGCAGTACAACCTCAAGAGTTATTGTGAGGGTTAAATGATAAAATAAACTTTTAGTTAATATACAATGATAAAATTTTTCTGTTTATATTTACCTGAAACAGTAACATATTCTATACAACCATAAAATTTTTCTGTTATATTTACCTGAAACAATAACATTCTCATAGAAATTTTAATTCATGGGAAAATCAACATCTTTAGTAATAAAGAATGACACTTATTATGAAAGCACTGAAACAATTTTTTCTTTTATATCTAAATAGAACCTTATAACTGTCAGTACTACCTTCAAACCACTATTATTATTTTTTTAAT